>JAULKM010009645.1:0-14863 GCA_032355605.1 Rubia tinctorum
CCTAAACCGATGGGTTCAAAACGGGTATGGGTCCGGGTCCAAAATGGGTTCTAAATGAGTCTAATATTTTAATTTTTTTCACTGAATAAAACTATATTACCTAATATAAAAATAATTCTAGTTAAATATGCATCTGAATTAATTTTTCAAGAAAAAAATATACGATACATATTATTTGTTGAATTAAAAATAAAAAGAGAATATGTAAGTAATCTAGAAATTAGATTAAAATTATGTATATAGTTAGGGTTATAACTTATATGGGTCTATGAGTAGGGTATGGGTCGGATCTGAGTCTTAATATTTTAGACCTGGACCCGTATTTTAAAATGTAGACCCAAACCCGGACCCGTACCCGATGGGTCTGACTTTTTTGAACCCATACCCGACCCAATGAGTATAGTCCCAGTGGGTCTAGGTCGGGTTCTAGACCCATGATCATCCCTACGCACGTCGTACATTGAGGAGGTACCCCCGGTCAAATCACCGATCTGGACATCATCCGTGCTTACGATGAATTTTCAATCATTGAACGGGCGGTGTACGGTGGCCCTGATGCCCCTCCTTCAGATTGGGGAATTTATTGATTTCCGTTTCTCCATTTTTCCGGAAGCCATGGGAGCACGACGACAGATCTAAGCATAGCTGAATTTTTCGGCGGACTGGGGCTATACCATGTCGTCCCTATGCTAAGATTTCTTAGATTTTCATCGGGCGGGTGGAGGTGGTGCTGGAATCGGGGGGGAGGTGGTAAGACAGTGAAGATGGTGTGGTGATGAAACTCTGAATTCCAACGAAACTCTAGCTTCCGGCACCGATGGCAGTGGTGATGCGACGGAACAACAGTGGTTGTATTTTGGATATGAAGAAGAAGAACAGTGGTTGTAGTTTAGTATTTTTAGTTTTGGTCAATGACGGAAAATGCCAAGTCAACGGTAGAATAGTGCAAAAAGGTTATATTGGAACATTTGTTGAAAAACTTAGGGCTAGAATCGCACTTTCAAATTTCATAGGGTTAGATCGGTACTTTGAAAAAATAATAGGGTTAGTTTTGTATTTTGCTCCTTTTTAATCTCTAATTCATAACAGTACATACGATTATTTTGGTTGACATGTAAATTATATATCTTATAATATGTTGGTGGTTGTTAGAGGCTAGTTACATTGAATGTTAATAATACTCATTGTAATTATCGTTGGAAATTTTCCCTGTAAAAATGGTATGATATTGATTATAAATTATATAAATTAGTGCATAAATAAGTTTGTATGTGTAACGTGAAAATTATGTCAATCGGTATTCATCAAAACCCTTTAGAGCAAGGCCAAAAGGTTCTCCAAAAATTTATCTAGAATAATACTAGTGGAGAAGTGTTGATTAAAAGCAGCAATCAAAGGCGGTTATTAAGGAACCATCTTTGATTGAGACCCAAATTGAGTTCCGAACTCAAAACTCCTTCCCAAATCCCCGATTTCATTATAAATGCGGGATTTTTTCAATCAAAGGCACTTCCACCTTTAGTGACAATCAATTAAAGGCGATTATATTGTAAAACCACCTTTAATGCAATGCCTTTGTTGGACCAGTATATAAACCAAAAAACCTAAATCTAGCCCAGGTCTATGCCTTACTTTATTTTCACATATTTTTCTCTCCCTCTCAAACCCTCCCTAAATCCAAACCATCATCTCTCTCAATTTCACCCCCTCTCCCTCCTGCATCACTCCCTCTTCCCCCCCCCATCGAGAAGCTTCATGGCATCATCTTCCCCTTCTTCTCCGTCGAGCCACGTTGATTCCGCTGGGGCGCTTTGATTCATCGCGTCGCCTCTCTCCCTGCCTCGTCGATTCAATGTGTCCCTCCCTCTCCGCCACATCGATTTGCCATCTTCCCCTCCCTCTCTCCTCCGTCGTGTTGCCTCCGCCTCGTTACTCGCGTCGCTCGGCGTGTCACGTACGTCGCCTCCGCCTAGTAGCCTTGTCGTTTTAGCCCTCAGCGCAAAAAAAGTTAAGTTTTGTAAACGGATATGGGTATGTATACATTGTTGTTTATTGTTCTTTGTTACAGTAGTTTGTATATTGTAGATTACAATAGTTTGTACTCCCTCCGTCCCAACCAAAGGTTTCTACTTTCTATTTTTGTTCGTCCGAACCAAAGATTCCTATTTTCATTCTTTCTTCTTTTGGCAAAGGAAAGTACTTTAAAATATCAAATTTACCCTTACTTTACTTTTATAATTACACATCAAACCTTTTGATTTGGGCTAATTTCTTTATTAGTAAGCCCAATAATCAAACCCTAGTTTGTTAAATATATCTTCCAATCTAACTAATCATCCGCCCCACTCTGCTTGTTTCAATAATTTTTATGGTCAAATTATAATTATTTATACATTACAAATATTTTAATTTAAAAAAATTATAGAAATCTTGTTGCAATAAATAAAAACAAACACTAAATCACCTCATTAGTTATGTCAATTGTAAAATCACCATTTCTAACGGTTAATCGATCTAAAACAAGACCTTGTTCTACAAAATACAATATAAATAAATAAGTATATTTATTTTAAAGAAATTTAAATACCAATCATTTTTAAAATTAATGAATGTATACCTATTTAAATAAATTTGTAAATAACGACTAGTTTTTAATGCATGTCGGCTGTCAACATTTGTTCCTATGCATAAAAGCTATGGTAGTCATGGAAGCTATATATAGAAATTAGATAACACTCGTGCTTTGCACGAACGTTTTTTTAAATTAAAATCACATCAAGGGAGATGAGGGGATTGATGGGCAAAATTGGCCCTAAAATAAAATAGGAAGTAATTATAGAATTTGAGTTTGTGGTTGACTCTGTAGCTAGTCTAATGAGCAAAACGCTATCAAAAGTTAAGTTTGTAGCTTTGTACGGATGTAAATTTGAATATTATTATATAAATAAATATAATTTTAATATAATTTTATTAATTGATAAAAATATTAATAAATAACACTTTAACAATATAACATTATCATTGGCAGTAATGCATGCATACGGATTCCATAAAATATGAAAAATGATCAAATTTTGGAAGATTTGATTGTAATATCGTGTCATTGCACGGTTTATGATAAAAATATATTTATTATTATCATACAAATTTTTTACAACATTTTTTAACATTTTAAATTAGATTGTAGTTTTAACTAATTAAATTTTGAGTTATAGATGTCCATTTTCTTCTTCTTCCAATAATTTTTTAAAATATATTCTGATTAATTGATAACATTGTGCTATTTTTTGACCAAAAAAAACATTCTAGAGAAGCTCATTTTTTTATATTAAACATTTTAGGGAATACCAGAAAAAAACTTTTGTGATTAACAAATATTGTACTCCGTAAAAGGTTGGACATTTCTGGCAGAACCATTGGATGAACCATGCACGGTCACATATAATGAGGAGCTCATTTATAATGATAAAAAAATATGTATGTTAGATCTAAAAATTTTAAATTAGGAATATTATTAGCAATTAAGAATTAATTTATTGAATTAGAAAAATATAAATTCATCATTTTAGATTAAAAAATATATGTATATATAGTCTTAAATTATCAATATTTTAAAATTATTAATTATACAGATTAAAGAAAGTTAATTTTTTATGATAATCTAAATTAAATACTCCCTCTGTTTTGTTATTTATGGCACACTTACTATAAATTGATGTTTTCTTTTATTTGAAACTCTTTCCATTTTTGGCAAAATTTCTTCAATTTCATCCATTCATTCTACTTTTTACTTTCTACATTAAATTTCATCCATTCATTTTCACTGAAATCCAAGTACCAAAACCTGTGGTGTCATAAATAGAAAAACAGGGGGAGTATTAAAATTAAAATTTAATGCATTAAATTTTTATGACAAAATCTCGAGAAAGACCGTTTTTCTATATGCATATGAAAACACGGAGTTGAAATAGAATTATAGAATGGTAAAATATTTTAGTTGCAATATTAAAAAATTACTATGCAACGTGCATTAGTTATAAGTTTATGACTTGATTAATGCAACTTGAAAATTTTAACTTGATTTCTTTTAATTTGAAATTTAAACTCTAGTTTTTCCATAACTTATGAAAAGATGTTCTCTCAAAAGACGAACTCATTTTTAGATACTATTACCAATCACATATTGATATGTACTAAAACATGTCATTTCTAAATATTATTTAAAAACAATAAAATAAAGTCGTATAAATAGACAAAGTTTTGGATAAAACTGTCTTTCCATATGCATATGGAAAGACAAAGTTGAATTAGAATTATAGAAAGGTAAAGTTTTAGTTGCAGTATTAGAAATTTACTAAGCAACATGCAATAATTATAAGTTTATGACTCGATTAATGCAATGCAAAAATTTTATCTTGATTTTTTCGAATTGCATTTTAAACCCTGGTATTTCCATAACTTATGGAAAGATGGTATTTCAAGAAACAAACTCATTGTTTAATACTAATACCAAACACATATTGATATGTACTAAAATATGTCATTTCTAAATATTAGTTAACAAAAATAAAATAAAGTTGTATAAATTGACAAAGTGTTGGGAAACACGGTCTTTTCATATTTTCACCACAATGAAACGGGGGTGCGACAGGAACTTCTAAACAAAAGGATCAACCGGTGAGGTTAAAGAGTGTTGTACGAGAGCTGGGTACAAGCACAATCAGTCAATCCAACATGATTGATGGGGATTTGGATCCGGAAGACAAGGAAGATCAAGATTTGGAGCTAGAGGAAGCTCAATCAATCAAACAGTTCAACATTAATTAGGTGATTGATGATATTCTTGACAGAAATGAAGAGAAAATTGTCCCTATATTATGGGTAGATGTAATCTTAAGGAATCGAGCTCAGGAAAATGGTATGCATATTGAATTTAAACCTCCTACTATTGTCAATGGTGAAATTGAAATAGAAACAGAAATAGAAGAGGATGACGTTAGACCTGAATTGAAGTTTTGGGAGAATGCCTTAATTATGTATGTCATTACTCATTGGTGGGGATTTAACGATGAATGCAGTTAAAACCTATATGATTCGATTATGGAATTTTGTGAGCTTACTTGAATTGTTCTATAACGAGGAAAGTTATTTCATACTAAAATTCAAGACTAGAGGGGATATGGAAACTGTTCTTACAAAGGGACCATATACCATATATACAATATGGACATGTTTTTGCAGAAATAGAAGGTGATTTTTGTGTTGAAGAATGATATGGTGAACAGATTACCTATTTGGGTGAAACTACCAAACTTACATCTTCATCTATGGGGGGCAAGTTGTAACATCCCAGAACTCCAACCAACTTGCTCAACACAATTGCAAGGTTGGACCTGGGCATGTTACTAAGAACCCAACTAATCAGATTACTTACATTCAGTAATGAGCAATACAGATCATGCAGAAGTAATTTTAGAATGCAAAACCTAACTTACTATTACAATGAAATTCTTATAATAAGTATTTTACATGGTTTAACAATAAAATTTCTAAACTAGTTTCTAGCTTCAAAATCTCATCCATGATCCTATCTCCAAATGAAGTAAAGACTTCGCATAGGATCTCTCACTCCATCTGCTCGGCTACACTTGTTAGGGTTGTTTAAATTAGGGTAAACTCCTTACTTAGTGAAGTTCCATCGCTAGTATTTACCGAGTGGAGTTTTAGTGATCACATAAAATAAATAGCCACAAATTCTAGCACATAGTAAAATGATGCGGGTGATTAATGTCAAGTTACAGTAAAGTGCCTATATGGCAACTCTGACCATATATGGCATAACATTTTCAGTAGTTCCCGAAGGCTATCAGATCCAGGAATCCATATTCATCAACCATGCCCAATAAGTTCTGTTACAAGCTCGTATCAGTACTAGATGGTTATACTAGCATATCAAAAACTCTACGGGTAGTCGTTCTAGTCGTACGGTCAGGTCTACACCCCTCCCCGCCGATTTTTACTGAACTACCATTGGCGGTGGGGACCCCAGTAAACACAGACAAGTAATCAAGTAGCATGTAATCCAAGCCGGCCATTCACATAAAATATTAGGGCAAGTAATTCACTTAGTTTCACAGTGATTAAGTATAGTGTGACAAATTACACACCATGCTTAATTAGTATGAAACCAAATAATAGGCATGAATAGAACCTAATATTATTAAACATTTCATTAACATGCAAAACTCTAAACTAACATATTCAAATTTAACATACATAAAATAACATATAATAATAATTTTTAATTCAATTCGTGCTAAGGCGATGAAAACACTCACCTTAACAATTAGCATATCTGTTTGTAATTACCACAACTCCACCGTAAATCAATCTAAAACCCTTAGTTTCTCTGTATTTATTTGTGAAGGGAATAAATTCTTCAGATTGATTTCTGAAGGAATTCATCCCTTATTTATAGTGGTGTACAACCACAGTCTTGGCCTTCTCTTAACCGCCATTTGCATGGGATATGCTTTGTGTCCCATTTTCCTCTGTGCAATAAGGCTGAATAAGCCCTTGAGTTACTCCCTCCGTCCCAACCATTTCTGCACGCTTTCCTTTTTAATATGTCTCATCCAAATCTGCACACTTTTCAAATTAATTTTTTGCATATATCATAGGACCAAAATACCCTTAAAATGATTTGAAATTACTCTCAAAACCTAAACCCTACCTCACACCTCACCTACCCCATCCACCTCCCCATTCCCAATTCTCATCAATTTTCTCTCTTCACCTACCCCTCTCCCTCTACCCACTCTGACACACACCCCACTTTATTCACTCCATTTCCAAAATTTCTCTCCCCCTGTCTCACCATCATCTTCCACCATGTCGGAGAAATGTAGCCACAAAAAAATTAGATGTTACTTGGGTGGTTGGGTTCTTGCGGGTGAGACCGATAGGGGAAGAGTATGCAGAGGGTGAAATTCAGGGATCCATTGAATTGAAAATTCAATGTCACTCATATCATCTCTCCATTTTCATCTCTAGCCTTTTAAAAAAATCTGAAATCATCTCTAGTTCACATCCTCATCTGTTGTTCAAATATGTTCACTTCGACTAGAGCCCATTTGAGTCGTCGATTTGGGGTTTGGGATGTCAATTTGTTGTTTGGAACTCTGGGTTTTTGAACTGGGGTTGGGATGCTGATTTGGGGGACAGAGATTGGGACACTAAGTTCAGGTCGACGCCGGGGAGGGTTGGAGTCGTGCTGTCGGGGAAGGGAATTTGGGTGTAGGGGCAGGTGAGGTGAGGTGCAGAACTACAGATCTGGTGAGGTTACCTGTGGTGGTGGTGTAGCAGTAGAGGGATGGAACAAAGAAGAAGGACACCTTAGTAATTTCACATTTCTCAAATTAAAACATGAATTTTCTCTTTCTGCAGGTATGGTTGGGACAAATGGAGTACTAATAAATGGACACATTTGTTTATGTGTCTTGTTTTAATGAATTTCATGCAACTAGTTTTCATGGGGGTGGGATTTGACTGCCCCCCCCTTCTTCTTACTGTTTATATTATTATTTTTCATTTGAATTTATTATTATGTTAAATAGTAACATTTGTATTTTAAAATTTAAAATGAGTAGATCATTATAATTTTGATATTATGAGACTTTATTACAATATTTTACTACTATAAATATTTAATTAACCACTCAATTTATTATTTCTTACTTGCTTATTATATTTATTGCTCTTTTAAATGTGCGAATGGTATTTCTTGCTTCCCTCCTAGTTATCACCCATTTCTTTTAATTCCTTAAGTATTATTTTATTTTATTCTTCTTCTTGAATGAACACTAGAATAAAGCCAACAATTTACAATATTTATTTTCATCGTTATTATTTATTACTTTGTATCTATTTATTTATTTCATTTTATTTCCTTTTTTTGTTAAAATTTCTTGTAGGGTTGAGCCTAAAATCGAAGAAGGTGAATATAAGTATGTGGTTTTTGGTTAAATCTTAAATATTACATACGTACTGAATTTATTAAGGTCGGGAGTTCACACAAGTAGTTTAAGCAAAATAGGGAGTACCTTGGGAAAGCCTTTGATGACTAATGAGTGTAGTGCTAACAAGTTAAGGGTATCATATGCCAAACTACTTGTGGAGGTAGATATAATTTAGAAAATGGTGGAGAAAGTGAACATAAAGGATGTTGAAGGAGGTAAGATACAACAGATAGTGGAGTATGAGTGGAAGCCAATTTTCTGTGATAAATGTGGAATTAGGGGGAAGTAGATGTAAAGATCAGAGTATAGCTCAGAAAATTGTGAAAAAATGGGTGGTAAAGAAGCCTGAGTAAGAGGAAGAATTGGTGAATGATGAACAAGTTCATGACCAGGAAGTGAAGGATGTTGAAAAATCTGAAGGAGAAATGAAGAAAATGAGAAAAAGGGGAAAAGGGACAGTGGAAGAAGAATTGAGCAGCTTTGGAAAGTTGAATTGGGAACTAAATGGCAGAAGTCAGAGAAGGACACCGGGGATTTGGATGGATCCTACAGTTGTTCATGGTCCTGGCCCATGTTAGTATCCTGGAACTTAAGGGGCATAAATAAAACAATAAACCAAAAGAAGATTAGCACCCGTCTTCTAAGCATGAATATTGAAGTTGTTGTATTACTAGAAACAAGAGTCAAAAAGAGAAATTTGAAGCTATAATGAAGGGGGTTGAAGTAAATGGTTTTTTTGAAGACAATTATGATGATCACATAAATGGTAGAATTTGGATAATGTGGGATCCAAGGAAAGTGAAATATGAAAAAAAAAATCAAAGCTCATATCAGATGATACACGAAGTGGTTAGAAATCTAATGGCTATGTAGAGGTCTTGCTCACTGCTGTTTATGCTTCTAATCAGAGCCAACATAGAAGGAATTTGTGGAAGGACATTGAGGAAATTGTTGAAAGATTAAATGGATGGGAGGCTTGGATGATAGTGGGAGACTATAATAATGTCCTTACAGTGAATGATATAATAGGAGGTAATCCGGTTCATAATCAATGAATTATGTGAGTTGCAACAGATGATGGAGAATATTGGATTGTTTGAATGCAAGTTTAGTGATGATTATTTTACCTGGTCAAACAAACAGGTGGATAACAACATATACTCAAGGATTGATAGGGTATTGGAAAATGTGGAATGGTTCCAGGAATAATCAGGTGCAAAGGTGGAAAATGCTGATCCAGGAATCTCTGATCATGCTCTTATAAAAGTTATGTTGATGGAACAGGTGGAGAGAAGGCGGAAGAAACTCTTCAAATGTATGAATAGCAATATGGAGAATGAGAAAACAAAATTGATAGTGAAGGAAAGCTGGAAGAAGGAGATTGATGGTCCTGCTATGTTCAGACTATGGAAGAAATTACTGAGGTTACAACCTGAAATGAGGAAATGTATGCAACTGATGGAAGGTTTAAAAGGGAAAATTGAGAAAGAAAGATATGATTTGAGTGATGCGCAACAGGAACTGAGCGGGGACATGATGAATTTAGAAAAAAAATCAAAAAACCTTATACTGCACAAAAGAACCGATGAGATAAGATGTGCTTGATGAAAAACTAGCTAGACAAAAGACAAGGGCTGATTGGCTGAAACTTGCTGGTGGAAATAATGTCTTCTTTCATTCTACATTAAGAGCTAAAAATAGCAGATCAAACATGAATTATCTGATTTTGGGGGATGGAAGAAGAATAATTGAACAAGATGATCTAGAAATAGAGGTGCTAAGATTCTATGGTAATCTAGTGGGGACTAATGCAGACATGCTAGAGGGAATCGATCTGATTGCAATGAGAGCAAGTGATACCATCAGTAGAGAAAAAAGAGTGAAATTGATAAGATCAATGCAGGAAAAGGAAATTTGGGAAACCTTAAAGGGGATAGGTGATTTAAAAGCACTAGGGCTGGATAGATATAATGCTAAATTCTTCAAGCTGAATTGGGGGATAGTGGAGCAGGATATAATTAAAGCTGCGATGGAGATTTTCGACAAAGGAAAGCTATATAAAGCCCTAAATAGTACAACAATTACTATGACCCCAAAAGGTAAAAGTGCAGAAAAGGTTAGTGATTATAGACCTATCTCATTGTGTACTACCATTTATGAGTTGATTTCTAAAATTTTAACTATTAGAATGAGTGGAGTTATTCAGGAAATAGTTAACGATAGCCAAGCTGCCTTTGTCCCGGGTAGAGATATACATGATCATGTTCTTTTGGTTTATGAATTGGTGAGGGGCTACACCAGGAGAGGGGGTGACTCTAATTTTATGATTCAAATGGAACTCCAGAAAGCTTATGATACTATAGAATGGTTTTCTTTGGAATGTATTATGAAAGAATTGGGTCTGCCTTTGAAGTTTGTAAACTGGATCATGGCTTGTGTACAATCTGTGTCCAACAGGTATATCATAAATGGTGAGCTTTCTAAATTTCTTACAGCAAGGAGGGGATTGAGACAGGGTAACCCCTTACCTGCCCTTCTGTTTGTTATGGCAATGGAATATCTAAGTAGGTGCTTGCATGGCCTAAAACATGATAAGAGGTTCCAGTTTCATGATAGATGTGGAAAACTAACTATTTTGTGCATGGATTTTGCTGATGACATTTTGCTGTTTAAAAGGGGAATGTGGATCTAGTAACAACTATGATGGAGATGTTTCAAAAATTCTTGAGATTTGCAGGAATGAATGTGAACCCTGGTAAGGCAAGGTATGTTTTTGTGGAATGGATGAGAGACAGAAAACTATTATTCTGAGGGACACAAGTTTGGGAGAGGGCTCACCATTTATACTTGTAAACCACTGATAGACAGGATGACAGCTAGGATTAAGCAATGTAGTTTCAATTTGTTAAGCTATGCAGGTAGAATACAATTGATCAAAAGTGTTCTATTTGCTATAACTAACTATTGGATGCAATGTTTTGCTTTGCCAAAAGCTTTCTTGAAGCATACAAAGGCTCTTTGCAGATATTTTTTTTTTATGGAGTGGAGGTGTTAATATATCAGAGAAAGCTCTAGTGGCTTGGAGTAAAATATGCTTTGGAAAAAAAAAGGCCAGGTGATCTGAACATCACAGCTTTGCATGAGCGAAATCGGGCTTGTACGGCTAAATTATTGTGGAATATGAGCAAAAAGAACAATTTGTGGGTGAGATGGATTCATGCATACTATACTACAATGAACATGGGAAGAAGGTCGGAGGAATGGAATGAAGAACAACAATGGCGGAAGGAGCAATGCAGAAAGAAGGGATAGAAAGCAGAGGCCTTGCAAATTGCTGTAGCAGAAATTCTACTCCACTCTTTAGGGGTGTATGGCATATAAGGTGGAGAAATGACATTTATTTTGGTAAGTCTTCTGAAAATGAAAATGTTACAAAAACAATTTTAAAAAGTATTGTCTACGGATGCTGGATGAGGCCTAGATTAAAGGGAAAATGTGCTAGGTGGATGATTGAGATGGGATTGTGAAGAGGTAGAAATGATTTTGGAGATAGATTGTACTTCAAAGTTTTGATTAATGAGAAAATTTGTTTTTTTTTTCCAAAAAATACTAAAATTTCAAAAGTCAATTAGAAAACAAGCAAACACAATAATTAATGCTAAAGTGTCAAAAGTCAATTCAAAACACGTTTTAATTAACTTTTCATTTTATTTAAAAAAATTAATACTACAGCTAAATAAAAAATATTTATTAAACACATTTTAGCTTGTCCGATCAAAATGAAAAGTTAAAAAGGCAAAATCCTAAGTTACCCAACATCTCATCAACTGTGTTTGGCAGGATTTATAAGTATTTTGCTTATAAACTAAACACCTATTTAATGTTTGGTAACCTCATAAAAACCAGCTTATTTTATAAGCAGAAATTATTTTTGGGGAAAAAACAAAAGTTGGTCTCCCCCACTTTTAAAACATGTCACATTTTCTTATAATCACAACTCCACCACATACCCATAATCATCTTTAAATTTAGGCAAAATGGTCCAATTTTAATCATGTTTCTAGTTAACATTACACTTATTTCTAGTTCATTCAACTTCAAAATCATATTTCGAGCCAACAGGCAGTTCAAAAGGTACAACAGAAGAAGAAAATGTCGTAAAGATAGCCTCTTCAACATAAATATTTATGTAACAAATACAAATACTAGTATATCATTATTTACCACGCTTCCCAAAAAAAAAGGAAGAGCGGTCTACCTAAGGAGATGGAACTGAAAAATCTCTACTACACTCTTTAGTATCTGTTGCTGAATCTATTACAAAAAACAGTTGATTTCATACATCAACCGGTTGCATCGAAGAGCTGATGTTGCGAAAACAAGCCCCTCTTAACCAGATTCCTCAGGTCCTGAACTATGAAAATGGTTTATGAACTTGTCGAGAAAGGGATCGTACTTGGCCACCAGTCTGTCGAGCATGGCCTTGCACAGTCCCAGCTCAACATCGTTGAGGGACTTGGACTTGCTCTCCAGTTGAGCTGCAGAACTGCTATTCGGGTTCGAAGCAGGTTATCTGGAAGGGTCGTGTCCCTGACAGTTTTCAAAGGCCTCGACGTGATCAAACTCGTCAAGATCCGCCCATGATCCATGATCACATTGATGTACAGCATCACATGCTTTGTTAACCTATGGACTTTCCCTTGATCACTGATGGTGACCATCGAAACTTCACTCAAAATAGCTCCTGGGAAATGCGAAAGCATTCTTTCCACCTCGTTCCCAAGCTTTGATGATGTTGCTGTAATTTTGTTTATGATCTCTTCTCCTAGTTCCAGGGGGGAAATGGCATTTAATTCATCCAGATGCGATAAAATCGCGTCGTGTGGAATCGGAATCACACTCAGCCTCTTTGAAGACTGGTGACTGTAGCTGAAAGATTCAAAAAAACGGAATAGACTAGCAGTTGAATCTTTAGCTGTGTGGAAGAAGCATTCTTCATGGATTGAAGTCCTTCCCAGCCTAGAAAAGATCTGGTTCGCAAACTGGTTCTCCTTCATGAAATGCTTCTTGACAGAGGAACCCATCCAGTATTTCAGTGGAAGAGGAGCTCACAGGTGCATCACCAGCTCTATTTTCCAGGTGCACCTTAGTTGCCTCATGGGTAGGGCATATCTTTGTATTTGAATCAAAGAGAAAATCAAACATCAAGAATCAGTATGCATCATTAGCACCGGAATGAAGAAAATGACCATCAACATTGAGCAAAGGTGAATTTCATGTTAACTTTTGGTAATCATCTTGAACATTCATCTCACATTTCTCACATGTAATATCAGGTTTAGGGCTGAATCTCGAAGCTTCCCGTGACCAGAAAAGAGAGGAACTGAACCCCTCATGCGAATAACAGAACTCATTTCCCCCCTTGCAAGATCCAGCTTCTTCATCATGGACCATCTGTTATGTTTCAACATCATTAGCAACTCTTCCATGATCATTGACTCCCCTTTTCAAATAGCTGCATTGTTCAAGGTAATGACAATGTAAAACCCTCAATACCTTGCTTCATTATTGGATTTGAACAAGACCTAATACGACTTATATAGTTAGTAATAACAAGTTGACAATACCTAAGAGACATTTTCCTCAGAGAATCAAGTACTCGTCTCTTCATTGTGAATATAATTCACTGATATTATTCAACACGTTCACAACAATAATACACAAACCATTAAAAAAAACTAAATGGGGGACGTACCAAGTTCCAGCAAAATACCTGGAGCGTCTAGAAATCAGAGAGACGCTAAAGTCCCTTCCAAAAACTGACAACCTAGTCCGCGATGATCAAATATAATAATATATCAATCAAATGCTCTCTGAAGCCTGCAATGACATTTGTAGACAAATCCATATCATAAAATCAACAACAAAATCACACAACAAACAAGGAAAATTGCAGAGGCTGCATATTAACTGCAAAAGAAGAAGCTAAATAACCGTATCATGAACCTGTTCTTAACTGGTATGATACAGTAAAACAGTCAAAGGGATATTGCAATTAAGACACTCCATCAACAACAAAATATCTACAAGTGAGGGTTAATGAAATGACAATTTTTGAATTGCCCAAAAATTATCTTTAACTAGAAAGATGTTGGCATAACCTTGGTGCGGAAGCTTAGAATTCTTTAGCCATCAAATGTCACTTGCTAGACTAAATGAATATACTCTACTAATCAAATTTAATAATTATATTTGACACTTTGAGAGCAACTAATACATAAATGGATGCAACAATATTGGCAGTCCAAGATAGCTAAAGTTCATCTATTAAAGAAATTTATCCAGAAAATTGGAGTTTCCGATGTAGATATCTTCAAGAAAACGCCCCTTTACCTGGTTCTCCATCAGAATCAGGTCAAGCTTATCAATTTGCACCACAGTTGGCTCCACTTGCACATACTCACATATGACTAAAGCTTCGAAACAATCACACATAAGAATCTACAAACAATAAAAATGGCTCAAAATCGTAAAGAACAATAGAAATGCATACTATGATAGTTTCTCGAGTTTCACAGTGGTGACATACAATGCCGGTGGAAATCCAACACTTGTGTGCAAAGCATCGCCATCGATATCTAAAAAACAACACAAAATTCCGATGAACATTGCACAAGTTCTCAATCTGAAGAATTCAACAGCTACCGAATACCTAAATTGGAGAGCTGCATCGTCCACCCTTGCAATTTGAACTGATCTCATGAGAAGTGTAAAGTCATATGCATCTCATGGATTATTTAAGTTGGCATTTGTGAACTAGTGTAATAGAAGAAAAACATTCCATG
>JAULKM010009656.1:6134-31152 GCA_032355605.1 Rubia tinctorum
GTTTTCCAACTCCACCCCCCCCCCCCCCCCCCCCCCACACACACACTTAGTTTATGCATTTTCCCCAATGCATATTGATGTGAACCTTCATTCATACTTTAGCCGATGCATTAAATACATTTATTATCATCTTTTCGTTGGTTGATTGCTAGTTTTAGTTAGGTTTGCACGACCAAGGGTTCAGACGACCATTATTGGGTTTCTTGTCTAAATCCCTCATTTTGTGGACTTATTGAAGCTAATGGACACTTTTTATTCATGTGCACCTAAATTTTCCTCGCTGATCTCATTAGTAGGTTGTCGTGAGTGCTTTTTAATTTTATTTTGTTGAAGGCCATCCGCGAGGGTGGTCGTAGATATTTGAAGTCCATTCACAAGGATGGTAGTAAATTGAAGGCTAAAAACTCCAACTCATGGTAGTAGATGGAATTAGGACCAAGAAAGGAGGATTCGAAGTTCAAGAAGGCTGAAGGAGTAACAGAGGGATCGTTGTTCGAAATTGCACAGGGTTCTGGGAAAAATACGAGAAGAATCAGCCCTTGGGGGGTGTCACCATTGGAATTTTCTTCTTAAGTGCTATAAAATGGACTATAAGAAATCCTAAATTGGAGCAACGGTTCACTCGTAGCGGAGCAAATAAGATAGCCAAGCGAACCAGCCATGGCCGGCGCTGATCAAAAGCTAGCATGGCCCGCACCAACCATCATGGCCCATGTCAGCACGGTACATATCACGTGGCATGGGCAATGTCAAAATCAGGCAGGAATGGTCCCCTCTTTTCACTCCAAAATCGGTTAAGTATGGAGGTGGGACGTTCTGTTTTACACGTCTCGTGTTATTTCAAGTCACAAAAACCAAAACCAAAACTAGCCCACGGGATGTGAAGAATGACGCGAAGCATGTTGAGGTACTAAGAAAAACAAGGTTTCAGCTGATGGGATGCATAAAAAATGCATGGCATGGATTAGAGGTAGAAAAACAAAGACCCGGTCGGCGGCCTGCGCCGGATAACCCAGGACGCACTAGCATAAGCCAGCAAAACCCATGCCAGAGCTGGCGCCCTTTGCCAGCATGATCGTCACTGTTCGTACTACAGCCGGCGCCCTGCACCAGCACGAGCCAGTGGCGGCTACTAAGGTTTTTGGTCACTTTTGGGCCTATTTTTATGCCCAATTCCCTACTACTATATATATGGACCTTTGTCTACTTGTGTTTAAGTTTATACTCATTTTATATATATTAGTGGGTGGCTAAAGAGTGAAAACACTTTAATTTCTCTCTAGTTTCTTTTTTTTTTCATCTTTTTACCTTTCTTTTTCCAAAAGGTGTTGAATCAAATGAAATACTTGGGTTCAATGCTTATGGAGTAGGGATCTAGCTTGTGACTATATTTTTATTCATATGTTGATGTTTATATTCTAATATTTCTAGATCTACCTATTTCTATGTGTTTTCTGATCATTATGTTGGCCTGTTCTTAATATTCTTGTGAATTGCATGATTGTTACACTTTGTTGGTGCGCAATCGAGTCTACTTTCATGTTGGTGCACTGTTCCTACCCCCGTTCAAGGAAATATAGATATGCTTGGGGTGAGGATAGTTTGGAACAGGGTGTGTGCATGAAGGTTACCATTGTTAACCGTCAAGATTGACCATGCATCTAGTTAGCCGACCAAAGAGGTCCGAAGGGTTATGGGTAGAGATAGAGTAGGTATAAAAACTAGAATTATTTTGTTGATCCTAGAAGCCATCGTTAAACGGCTACTTTCTTTGCATTTCTAGGCCTAGGGGTACTTCATTTGTAGTGTTATGCCTGGGAATTAATCGCACGGGGGAGAATTAGACCTGCGCAATGTTTCATAGCCGTTATTGCACTCCCCTAGTTTTAGAGGTGAAACTGATGGAAGATTTTATAAATGCACCTATACGTGACAGATAGGGGGATGTTTTGACCATTGTCCTCACCACGTGACACATACACTTGAATAAGGTTAATTTCTTGTATTTGACGAAATCGATGATCGAAATAACGTTGACCTCGTTACGCAAAGATGATCGAAATAACGTTGACCTCGTTACGCAAATATTCTTCGAGTGCTAGTTTATGTTGTTTATTCTATTGATTGCATGCTTGTAGTTGATAGTTGAAAATCACCCCCCAATGGTTATTTTCACAACCCTCTTTATTCCTAACATGTGTTTGGATTGACTATGCCACCGCAATTGTGTTTAGTTAATTATTAGATTCGTAACATCTCTGAGGATGACCTCGGTACTTGCCACTATCTACCATTCTTGGTAGTATAGTAGTAGGAATGGGATCAACAAATAATTTATTATCTTTGACTCACGTCCCCCCTCTCAGCTTAGTAGATCTCCCGTTCTTTATTAGAGACTATTGGGAGGGGGTGGGTAAAATTTTGGCGCGTTGCTGGGGATGTTAGTTTAAAGGTCTAGTAGTTAACTTGCATAACGTGTTAGTTGAGTAAGTAGTGTTGTTTTTTGTTTTGGATTAGTTTTCGTTGAGCTTGCATACTTATTTTTGGTTACTTCTAACCTTTTTTCCTAGTGTTGATTTTAGTTGGCCATTGTTTTATTCCCAATTTATAGTTCATACCTGTGCCAAGAACTTGAGAGTTTTACATAGTTCGACAAATTCCATAGGTAGTAGACAAGGAAGGAAGAGGAGATATGGGTCGGAAGTTCCACAAGAACCACTTTTGGTAGCCATAGAGAAAGAAGAAATGGTGGAGGACAACCACACTTTGAGAGAGTTGATGGCTCCAAACTTAGAGAATCAACCGCTTTGCATTATTTTCCCACCGTTACCATCCAATGTGACATGTGAACTTAAGAGAGGCATAATCCACTGCTTGGTGACTTTCCATGTGATGGCTGGAGAAGATCCAATGTAGCATCTTTTGGAATTCCACCTAGTTTGTACAAACATGAAACGGGCGGGTGTTACGTAGGAAGACTACAATCTAAGGGTGTTTCCCTTCTCACATTGGGTTCATCCAAAGATTTGTTATACTATCTACCACCCGGTTGTATCACCTCATACATGGATATGAAGCGCACATTTCTCGAGAAATACTTCCCAGCTTCAAAGTCTGCGGGGTTGAAGAAGCACTTTCTAACATCTCTCTGTTTGCTAATGAGTCCCTCTACGAGTATTGGGAAAGGTTCAAGAGATTTTTGGCTAGTTGTCCGTATCATCCGTTAAAGGAGGGAGGCTTGGTTTACTATTTGTTCAAAGAGTTGTGCAATGATGACATGCATACGATGAACGCTGCTTTCAATGGTTCGATCACTAACAAGAACCCAAGGGAGGCAATGGCACTCTTCGACGAGATGGGAAATAGAACAAGGTAATTTGGTACAAGGTCTAGGGTGAAGCCCGTGGATGAACCATCTCAACACCATAAGTTAGAGGAGCAAGTCCAAGCTCTTGCCTCCATGATGATAGAGTTCATGAAAATGGGAGTATTACAACAAAAGTGTGTAGTGTTTGTAATCTTGATCATCACATGGATGTGTGCCCGCAAGTTATGGAGGGTTTTATACAAGTTAAGGCATTGGATTTCAACAATGGTGGAAATAGGCCACTATTTTCTAGGGGGCAGCAACAAGGGTTCCATGGGGACCAATGAGGAGAAAGGCAAGATCCCTACATAAACACCTTCAACCCAAGGTACCGCGATCACCCAAACTTCCATTGGTGCAAGAGAATCAAATGTAAAGGTACAATCGAGGAGGACAAGCTCCATCTCAACCCTATCCGAGGGGAGAAGGGCCTTCTAACAACAACGCCTTGGTTTACAAGTTCAGCCGAGAGAAAATCCTTGAAGCAGTCTCTCAATTGGCCAATAAACAAGATGTCTTTATGTAGCGTATAAGGAGAGAGATTGAAGATCTCACGACTAGGGTATTCTCGTGCATCAAGAATCTTAAGATTCAAGTCAAGAAACTAGCCACTTCGGGAACTAGACTTGAAGCCAAAGAGTTTGGAAAACTTCCTTCCCAACTGGAGATAAATCTGAGGAATGTGAGCACTTTGAAATTATGAAGCGATAAGGAGGTGCATGAGCTCGAGAAGGAAATCCTACAAGAGGAAGACTTAGTCATGGAAAGTAACTGAACCAACTTGGAGGAGCATGAATTGGTTGTGTAGGAACCCATCAAGGAGCTTCAAACACCCAAAAAAGGGTTAATCTCTCATCACCTTTCCCTATGCACTTAGGGGAAGGCTGAAGGTGACAACCAATGATGATCGTATGCAAAAACTCTTTAAGAAGGTGGAAGTTAGTGTCCTGATCTTTGACTTGATTGAACATGTTACCTCGCAGGATTTTTTTTTGAAAGTGTCATGTACAAGAAAGAGGAATAAACCACTTAAGACATTAGGTAAATTGAAAATAGGGGGAGTGGCCACTCTTAACCATAGAAAATTTCCTACAAAATGTGATGACCCCGACATGTTTTCAATTCATATTTCTTTAGGTGGTAAATTGGTGAAAAATCCTATAATGGATCTTGGAGCTTCTGTTAATGTCATACCTTCTTGCATCTATGAAAACCTAGAAATATGTAAACTAAAAGAGACTAGGGTAATTGTCCAAATGGCCGATCACTTCCAAGCTAGTACTCGTGGACTAGTGAAGGATGTGATGGTCTAAGTAGGCAATTTGGTGTTTTCGATGGACTTCAATGTCCTTGATGTAGGGCACGATGGTGGTGCACCCTCAATTTTATTGGGGAGGCCTTTCTTAAAACATCAAGGACTAAGATCGATATTCATTTAGGAACACTAACCTTAAAGGATGACATGGATATAGTTAGGTTTAATATTTTTACAAGTCTAAGCATGATTCACCTAATACCTCTCTTGTTTGTAAAGGCATAACTTTGTGTGAGGAACATGCTCAACATGACGAATCTTGTGTGATCAAAAATGTTAAATGTCTTAATGAGATTCCTGAAGATAAGAAGCTGTTACCCCCACATTGAAACCTTGAATGCTCTATCTTGTATGAATGAACCGTACAATGATACACTTGTTGATGAACATGTCTCTTTTGGTGTCATTAATGATGCTTTTCCTCCCATATTGCACACTAACTTGCAGTGGAAAAAGAGGCAGATTAGGGAACTAATTACTCCTGAACCTCTTCCGATTCCCAAAATCAACAAGAATGTGTTGATAACTGAGAAATATAGGCATGTTTGGTGTGTCTCATCAAAGATTAAGGGTAAGCCTAAGGTAATATGGAGGACGGTCCACAAGGACGTGGTTCTTGATGGCGCCAAGGTTGGTGAATTTGGCGACCCATCAAACTGTTCTTTTTAGTTTTCCAAAAATGCATGAAATAATACATCGTAAGAACGATAATAAAAATACGGTGTTTTATGTTGCATTTTCCATTTCAAAATATTTTCTTTTAAATTTTGGGAGTGAATTTTTTTGGTGTTTTTTCAAAAAATAGTCATCTATTTTATTTGGAACAATATTGCTCTTGGTTTTGGTGTTTTTGGGTGCAGGTATGGAAGATTAGTTTTTTGGAAGAAAATGTAGGGGTGCCTCATGCAAGGACCTGGCACGGGCCGTGCTAGAGCCTATTGGCACGAGGCTGACACAACAACTACTAGGGCGCCACATGAGCGCTCGCAGGTGACCAGTACATCCTGACATAAGCCATCTAGCACCGGCACGGGGCTGGCTTGTTCCACATCCACACTAGCGCGGAACCCCCCTCCCCTTACGTGGCATGCCACGGGTTGGCGCAGATCCACCCTATGGATTTGTGCCACCTCCCTGTCAATCCAATTAGACCTAGCCTTCCCACCTATATAACCTTCCCCCTTGTTCCAAACCCCCACACTAGCCTTCTCTTCTTCTTCCTCTCCTAAGTTCCCATATTCAACCTCTCTTACTATTTTTTCCATTTCTCCCCAATTTTCATTCGATTCACCCACATTAGGTATCATAATATTTATCTTTCCAAGCTCTATCCAACTCACTAATATTTAACCTCAAAAACCTCACAAATATTCCCAAAAAATTCAAAGAGTATCTCGGCCAAAATTGAGTTTTCCTCCCAAAGAACTCAATTTTTGGTCCATTCCGGGTGTTGGAGCTGCTTTGACCCGTTTTAGGATGGATTCTGCACAGTCCTCAAGCAAAGAACTCACCACATCCGGTACTAGAGTTACATGGTCAAATTTTAATTCTTTCGAAGAATTGGATGTTTTGAAATTCTTGTGTTGTGGGGTTTGCATGCTTGGAAATATTGGTGGATATTGTGGTTGATAATATTTTTCACTCGGGGGTGTTTGTGGCATTTGTTCTTTGAGAAATTTTCTAGAATCTGTCTGTGTTTGTGCTATACGTGTGTGCATTTATCATGGCTCGTGGACATAGGGAAGAATCTAGTGTACCATTTATGGGGTTGATCTCTCCCTCTCTTGGGATCCAAAGGAAAGGTGGGGCTACCTAGTATGGTGCCCTGATAAAGAAAAGGTTTGTAGACGAAGAGAATCTAAAAGGTCTGAAACTCTACAAACCTGTTAGATTCGTACTGGGTAGGATTGGCTTGAAAGATTTTACCATTGTGTCAACCCCTATGCACACTAGTTACACCCTAGAGTTTTTGTCTACTATTTCCAAGGAGAACAATAGGCAAATAAGGAGGTCTATCAGATTCCACTTGGGAGATGTTCCGCTGGGCATGACTTATGCTCAGTTGGCGGAAATGTTCAAATGGAAGCTACAGAAGGATGTGAATGGTCACAGGGAGACGAAGGCAGGTTATGATTTCTATGCATTATAGGCTTCCATCACCCTGCATCTGAAGGGGAAGGAAAGAAATAACAGTGACATAGTGCATCAGGCATTGAGGTACATAACCAAGCTGCTGACTGTGGTAGTCGGTTGTCACGTGAAGGCCATCACTACCAGCGAGAGGGATTGCAGGATACTTTGGTCCATTTGCACAAGTCAAACTTATCCCAACCTCCTGGGAGATTTCGTTACTCACCGCACCTTCCCTCCTGCAAATCCTCCTTTCATGGCGGCGTTCAGCACCTCCCCTTCTTTCCCGTCTTTCAAGAGGGTCATAGAAACATTCCCCGTGAGGAGCCAAACTTCTTGTACTCTTTGTTTGAGATTGGAAACGGGGCGTCGATCACCAATGGATCCTCCAATGAAACACTAGAAATACCCTCAGCAATAGGCACAGAGTTATAGTGTTTCATCATCTGTTGCAGAACTCCATTAGTTACGTATAATGGTTGACCACCTATGCCTTGGTAAATGTACTAATTTATTATATTGCGAGTAAAACAAGAGAAAAAAATTGAAATATATACCTTATTATCGGTAGTTTGTAAGGCATTCTTGACACTGTCAGGTTTGAAAATTTGTCGCTCGATTCTTGCTACCAGCTTCTTTTGAACGATAGCCTCTCGATTCACCTCAATATCCCTGGGGAATTACACAATCCCCCTAGAGGGTGGGTTCCAATGAGGCATCAAATCATCAAAGTTACTCGGAAGAACTAGGCCTGTGTGTTGGATCAACCTACTAATGAGGTTATCTTGTTGCTCTATTCGTGTGTCTTGAAGAAGAGTTTTTTTGTACAATGGGGACTCTGGATGGTTCAGCTCCATTTTAGGACTTCACAATGTCGAACGCCTCTTGTTGGGTCATGAATGATCTCACACCCCTAGCACGCCCTGGGTGGCCGGGTTCTCGGTTGCTTCACGATGGATGTCGTGCCTATCATAGAGAATGAATTTCCCTTGCAGTTGATAACCCTTCACTTTTTTATAGATAGAGTAGATGGTAAATTAGAATACATGATTAATAATAATGCTTATAATATAGAAATCTATTGTTTAAAATATTCCCTTGCAATTCTTTCTGCAATCTTTTTATCTTCATCTGTCACATAAGCTTCGTCCTTGTTTTGTTACCCTTTGAGGAAGAGATTGTGCCGTTCAATTTCATCCAAATTGATTTGTTACACAGAAGCTGTTGCCTCATCTTACGGCATCCCACCCTCTATTGCATTTTGTATGCTATAGTAACAAACATACCATATTATTAGTCACAATTACCTCAAGAAAATAAATTGTATACTATTACCCTCATAAAATAAAATGTATAATACATAAAACAATTTCTTAACTTTTAGATTGCAAGTATTGAACACAAACCATCACTTCCTTTAATGAATATCTCACTCCTTTTGTTAAACACAAAAAACCCCTGAAAATGATGCGATAATTTAATTTAGCCTAGAATTTTAACAAAAACCCTAATACATAAACAAATGAACTTGAATAACCTACCCACTTGACATGGAACTTTTAAATATAAAAACCCATTCTAGAAAACCTAAATGAAGCCACAACAAACCCTAGGATTTTTGGTCATGCTATGTAAACCATTTCTTGCTCATTCTTAGAGGACAACCATTCTCATGAAACAAAGGTTAACCCTCATTTACCTTGATATCATCTACTTAAATGCAAAATTCCCAACAACATAGCAAAACTAAAAGATTGGGAAGATAAAATTGAATTGATGATGATATGAATAAAAAATAGATAAAACCATACCTTGTATGCTTAGAAGATGAAATACTGGTGTTTAGATGAGAAAGAATTATGGTGGAGGGTTTGTGGGTTTTTTGGAAGCGAAATGTTGGGAACTTTGTTGCTAGATTCCAAATGGGTGATAAATGTCCGTCTGAAATCCTTTAAGTCGGATTTTTTTCCCGTCTAAAGTAGTTTCCGAAATTGGGATGTAATCTTTGCTTTGTAAATAAGTCAATATGTATTTACGAGTTCATAATCTGCCCCTCTATATAAAAAGGGCAGATTTTGAAAACCCTATATTAAAACTATTCGAATTCCCAAACCCTCAATTCAAACTCTCACTCCCAATTTCTCATTCCCCAATTTATTCCCCCAAACAAGTAGCCATAGCCAAAATAGCAAGGCCTCGAAGTTAAAGGAAAGAGACCAGAGTCATCGCCCCTTCCTAGAGATCGAGAAATCAAAGAAGTTCTTGTCGAACAAACGAAAGAAAGGTATGTGGCATTTTCCAAGATAAAGGTTATTAATTCCAAGAGCATATTATAATTGAGTATTGGTAATTTAGGGGTTTACTAATTGCTAGCCCTTTTTAGGACACAACATCTAGCAAAACTACTTTGCATAGGGGAACTCGTGCATGTGGATTAGGTTATCCAATTTTATGCTAACTTGGGACAAAGTAGTAATAATTGGGACATGAATAAGGTTAATGGTAAAGTAGTCAATGTGACTAAGTATAGCATGAATGAAGCACTAGGATACCCCTACACCACCCTGGAAAAACTAAGACTCGATGATCCCCAAGGTCTCCTAGGAATTTACCACACCCATTGTTGGCCGGGAGTGAGCGAGGTGACCCTCATATGCCCCATTTCCATGGTGAAGAAATATTTTCATAGTTCTGGTAGTGATGCGGGTAAATCTGAGTCTTATGACATTACTGTATTGACCGTCGAGCAACGTATAATGTACGAGTGGATTTGTTTGAACGTCTTGCCAACGGGTGGCTACACTTGAGAGCCAAAAATTGGATACTTAATGCTCTTCTACTACATCATGGAGGGGTTAAAAATAAACTCTGGGTTCACCATCATCTTCTTCATGCTCTGGGCCGCCAACACGAAGAAGAAGGATCTCCCCTACGCCGCTCTTATCACTCTCATGTTGAAGAAGACGAGGGTACAAATAGTGGACCGGGCTCTACGCATGGATTATTAAGAAGAAACTAGGTTCCATCACAAACAACTTCAGCAAGATGTCAATGGGAGATGGGAACATAGGGTAGTTCTCAGTCAACAAGCCAAAGATGCGAAGAGGGCTCGCGAAGAGGAATTAGAGAGAGTGGAGGCATCAAGCTCCAGTGAGTAATCCACCACATTTGAAAATATGTTATATACCTTATCTTATATTCTATGAAATTGTAGTCTAATAATTACTTGCACTATGATTGTCAATTATACACAGGTTCGATGACCGGGTGGAAGGCCAGGCTGAGCAAGTATTTTGATTGCTTGTACGAAAACGTGATCGAGACCACTCGCAGTATTAGGCTTTCTTGGAATCTCCAAGACTGCACCTCAAACTTTACAATGATGAAGAAGAGCCAAAATTTGAGCCGGTCTTCTCTGAGAACGATGATGATGGGGATGATGATGTTGGTGATTTTGATGATGGCGGCGATGGTGGTGGTAGTGGTGGTGATGGCAGCCATGGCAGTGATGTTCATGAAGGTGGATATAGAAGTCGAGGTGAAGCTGAGACGACTGGGGGTGAGAAAAAAAATGAGATAGACCCCGAGATAGAAAGTATTTTTGATGATGTGTAATAGGACATGAGTGAAATTGAATTACTCTTATTTTAGTTTGATTTTTTGGAGTGTATGAATTTGTCCTTGGATCATAATAGTTGTTATGTTTTGATGGCTTGGTTTTAGCCCAAATGAATTGTGTTTCAAATTGATTGGGAAATAGTTTCTAAACATTTTTTTGGTTGAAATTCATGGTTGTGTTTGATTTTTTTCGTTACAAGTCAACTTACATTTACAGTGAAATTAATTAGTGTTATGCATGTGTGTTTTAGTAAAAGCCTAAGGAGACATGTAATCCTTCAATTTTTTCATTTTGACCATAGGGACAGAAGGAATTCCGAGCTCGTAAATCCTTCCATCCTTTGTTTTTATAGGACAGAAGGAATTTTGAGCTCGGAATATGTATAGTAAATGTTTACCATAGGCACAAACACCTTTTCGAGCTTGGAAAATTAGGTCTACAAGGAATTCCGTGCTTCGAAAGTGTATGGTAAATGTTTATCATAACCACTGATAACTATCCAAGCTCGAAAAGTTAATTCTTGAAGTGATTTCGAGCTCAGAAACTAATACGCTTAGTTATATGGAAGGCTGGATTTTGTTTCCGCGCTCAGAAAATGGGTTTCCAAGCTCGTATCTAATATTCAGACCTACACTAGAATTTCAAAATGATGCAAATTTCTCCCCAAAAAACATTTCCTCAGTCATAAATGGATCTTGTCTTTTTACAAAGAGCTGATTTAAGGGTTTTTGAGTTTCAGTACATTAAAAAAAACAAACAATGGGTCATTCTACAATCAAACCAGAAATACACAAACCCTAAAAGTTCATTGCAAACTCTCATATACAAATTCCATTAGATTACTTCACAAACCCCTAATTTTGAATAAATGGAAAGAGGAGGAGCATCAAGGAGTGCAAACCCTAGGTCTCGATCCACTGCTAGCACATCAGATACAAGGTTTGTCTCGCCCTTTCCAATTAAACGTTATGAAGATATGCATGAAAAGGGAAACTCTTAGATTGCTACATTGTTTAATATAGTGAATATGTATCGATAGGTTTGGACGATCCCCTTAGTAATTTTAAGGTTCAACATGTTGAGAAGTTTCTTTCATGTAACAAGGGCACTTACTTCAATTTAACATGTCAATTTTATACGAATTTGCGAGAAGTTGCTAACGGGGAATAAGAGACTAGGGTGGGGACATGGACATTCCGATTAGCCAATGGTCTATAAATAAGTTGTTAGAATGTCCATATGAACACCCCAAATAATATTTCCCCTAGGATTTAGACAGCCCTTTGAATGATGTTTACCATAGGGAAAGTTGTCGATGATGAGTGATTACCCTTATGTTGACTTCATGGAATGTAGCGTTAAATACTTCGGACGTGATAAGAGGGAATTAGGAAGGCCAAATTACTTTGATCTAGAAGTCTTGCCTATTGACACCTGTATCGCATATGGTATTATTGCTAGAACCCTCATTCCCTCGGGTGGACACATTACAGAGCCAAACTCTCCCATGCTCAACCGATTCTATTTCATAATTGATGGTAGGAAAATAAATCCTCGGGCGGCCATTTTGAATCATATGTTTTACGTTGCGAGTTTGAAGAAGTTGATTAAAGGTCTACCTTATGGAAATATGATCACATTGATATTGAAGAATATTGAAGGGTTGGTTATTAGTGGTGAGGAGAAAGATTCCAAATATTTTGACAAAACGTACTTCGAGAAGAAGGGTTTGATCTTGCGTGATCGCAAGTGGCATCACAAGCATTTGGAAGCTTCCAAGGGTAACAAGAGGCCACGAATTGAGGAGGCCCCACAAATTTAGCAAGGTTAGTCACATTTTGATTTATATACAACAATATTTTCAAAATAATTTTTAATATTACTAATAACATTTATTTTATGAATGTGAGTATGGATAAATCTTACATGAAAGGCTTTAGGGATTTCTACAAGTGGATGCGCAAGGAATTTTGAACAATGAAGGAAAAGATCAAATTCCTGAAGAAATCTCAAAGAGCCCGTGAGTGACACCTCGCGTCAACCTTTTACACACGACAATGTCCATGGACATCGACGAAAGACCTTGAATATAAGGAAGAATGATTTTCTGTGTTTATTTTCTATGGATTATTTGTTATGAACGATTTTCTTGAAGTACTCTATTAGTTTTATGAATGATTTTCTAATGAAGATTTGTTAATAATTTTTTTCTTCAGTGATTAATTTTATGTGGCACAAATCATTATGAATGATTTCTGTTTCAACATAGTTGGAATGCTTTAACTAATTACCGTAACTTGTCAATTTTAACAGAAGGTGTGAGTCATTGAAATTTAATACAAATTATACAATTCCAAGAAACCGAACGACAGATGAGATAACAAACTTTAGGGTAGATCTAAATTTCACTTATGCTTCCTCTTCCTCACCACCTTCTTTGACTTTATTCTTCCACGCATTATCTTCCCTCCAACATCTACCCACGTACCTTCATCGTGATCATATGGCTAAAGAAACTGTGTAGACTCGTATCATCCTCCTGAATTAAAATGTCATCTTATAATCCAACAATCAGAGTATGCTGCCCAAATCTAATTATTTCCCCTAATTAATTCTCAATGACAAAAACACACTTTCCTTCGACATCAATCTCCCAGCTCGGATCATAAGGGCCCCTAACATAGAAAACCTGGTGCTTGAGATGCCAAAATGAATGGATCATCCTTCCAACCCACCCTACCCATGTCTACTAGGATAAATTCCAAATCCTCAATCTGCTACGAAGCAAGGTGATGATGACTGCACTAGGGTTTGTGAGGCTCCCGCGAATTGCATTTGTTTAAAATAATTTTACTTATATGAAATCACTGAATGCATATAGAATTACTTGGCTTACAAGTACAATTTATTAACGGGTCTGCACCTAAATGCATGTATCAACCAATGCATTTGATGTAGTTCTAATTATGTTTTGTTTGGTTGATTGCTAGTTTTAGTTGTGTTTACATTACAAAGAGTAGTTCTAATTATGTTTTGTTTGGTTGTTTGGTTGACCATTGTTGATTTTTTTAAATCTAAATCTTGAGTTTTGTAGACTTAATTGTATCTAATGGATACTTTATCCTCACGATCACCTAGATATTATTTTGTGAGCTTACTAGTAGGTTCCTCGTGAGCACTTTGGCGTAATCTTCTAGACGGCCATCTGCAAGGGTGGTAGTAGATATTTAAAGGCAATTTGAAAGGATTGTAGTAGTAGAAGACCACAAATCAAAACGTGGTAGTAGATGGAATCAAGCCGGAAAAAGAAGGGAGTCAAAGTTCAATTTTTTAAGGATTTGACACGGTCGCAAAAACCAACACAACTGTGCCAGCCAACAAGGTTGTGCCTAGGGCCCTCAGTACAGGTCGTACCATAGCCCCTTAGCACTAGTCGTTTGCTCCAGCAGAGCCAATGCTAAGCCAAACTTTTGTGAGGATAAGTATGGACACAGACCATGCCCTTTTATTCGACCCGTGTCATTTCATTTCCAACATTTGAAGACAAACCCATGGGGTGCAAAGATTGACACATCCACGCCATCATTTTTCTTAGAAATTGACTCCCAGCCGATGGCTCGAAAGTATTTACATAGCCTACGCCATTCAACTGATCAAGAAGAGGTTCCTGCTGATGAACATTCCAAACGATGATGCCGAAAGCATCAGAAAGGCCAAGACAGAGTCCCAGCCGAGAGTATATGGTGACCAGCAAGGTCTGTGCCAGACCTAGCCAGTACGATCGTGCTAGGCAGCATGACCCTTGCAATTTTGGTTGCTAGGGTTTTGGCCTCATTTTGGGCTTTTTTGAAGGTCGAATTCCCTACTAATATATATAGGAGCCTATGTCTATTACGTTTTAAGTTCGGTTCATTTTATTTTCATTCTCCTAAGATTAGGTGAAGAGGCAAAGATTAACCCTTCTTTCTAATTCCTTTTCTTCTCGTTTTTCCCAAGAGCATTGAATCCAAGGAAATATTTGGGTTCAATACTTAGGGAGTAATGATGTAACTTGGGGTTTATATTTGCATTCATGATTTGATATTTTTAGAGGGAAATTCTATAGATATACATTTCCGATTATGCTTATGAATATTATGTTGGATTGTTCTTTACAATATTTTTAATTGTATAATTGTCACAAAGAGATGGCACACAACGTAGTCTAATTTCATGTTGGTTAATCAATTGATATCCCCTCGGGGAAGAGAAAACTTGATGTAATAGGTGTAGCAGGGTCCGGGATCATATGAGTGTGTGAATGTGTCAGGTGGATTATTGGCCCGAAGGGTTACAAATAGAGATAGAGTTGTTAGAAAACGAAATAGTAAACATACAAAGTTTCAAAAATTACTAAAAAAATTTAGGATACTAATATATGCAAAACGTACGTTAAAATCTAATAAAAAATCAAATTTTAAACAATAACCAATCACACATGATATATTTATCTAGGACATCATGAATATTAACATATTCAACATTTAAGCAAATAACTAAAGTTTCCAAAATAACAAACAATATTTTGAAAAGGAACATTTAGATAGGCATAAGTAAAAAAATAAACTATGAATAATAACATATGCAACATCTGAAAAAATAAATAAAGTTTCTTATCAACATGTACGAAAATAAAACTAGAGATATACAAATTATAAATAACAAATAACTCTGAATGTTAACAAATGCAACATTTTATGAAACAAATATAGGTTATAATATATTAAAAACATATAGTGTAAAAAATATATATGGGTTACCCTCATCATCAACACGTTCAACAACCAGCTTCTTTGGACGATTACGCTGTTGTTTGGAAGGTCATCCCTAAGAAACAACACCTTTCTCAATAGAAACAATTTTTCCAAAAGCCAATGTTCCACAAACCATACTATCCGCTTTCCTCTTAACCCCGACCTTTAACATTATTATCAACACCAGTTGACTCTCTACTCATTTGAATAACATCACTCAACAAAGTGTCAAAGTCAAAATCCTGAGTTGATCCTCCTTCACATTCCTTCAGCTTCTTTACCGTAACTTTCATCTTTTTCATCTTTGTTTCATAAGGAACAACAGCAACTGGAACCTCTAGAGTAGCAACACCACCTATTATGGCTGACCTACGTGCTAGTGCGATAACTACACAACAAATCAAAAACACAAACTGCATAAGCACATATAAAAGAATGACAGACATAATCACACAAATGAAATACAACATATAAAGGAAATAGAACAACCTTCAAAAAGCATAAGACTGTTGAATCTTTTTCAGCTCATTCTGAAGGGAAGGTCCATCGTTCTTTTTTAATTTCCTAACCAGCGACATTGCACCTAAACAACATGACACATTTGAGATGTATAAGAACTCAAAATAAATAAATGTAATACAAAAAAATTTAAATCACCTTCTACTCTCTCAGATTCTACATTTTTAAAGGTAGCGTTACCTCCTTTAGGAGCAGCAAAAAAAATTAATATACAACACAGTCAAAAACAATATATGCATACCTTATTAATCATTTAAGTAACATATTTTTTTTATAAAACTAATAGTCAATAAGCAATATAATTTAAGACACACACAGTATAACTAACTAATGCATAAAGTATACTAACATATGCAACTTCTAATGAAAAAAATACATGCTATCAAATCAGAAGAATAAAAGTATGAATAACAGTTTCATAGTTTTAAAAATAACACATGCACAACGTAACTAAACTAATGCACATTATAACAATCAAAAACTATCAAACATTAAATTATAACATATGAAAAACTTTAAAAACTAACAGTCGATAAGCAATATAATCTTAGACACACAGTATAACGAAATAATGCATACAGTATACTAACATGTGCAACTTGTAATGAAATAAATACATTCTATCAAATCAGAATAATAAAAGTAATAATAACAATTTCATAGTTTAAAAAAATAGCACATGCACAACATAACTAAACCATTGCACATTATAACAATCAGTAGCTATCATACGGTAAAAATAAAAACACTGTGTAACTAACTAAGATATATATTAAATACTAACACATGCAACTTCTTAAAAAAGAATTGCATGTTATAAAACAGAGTCAAAACATGCAGATCTGACTTACAAATCAAAAACAGAATCTTACCAGAAATCTTACTAAAAAAGTCAACAACAAGACTAAAAACACATATACACACAACCAGTAATCGAATGCGTCAAACTCCAAATATTCAAAACAATAAAAAAAAGGAGAATAAGAAGGCTGAGAGAATTTCTCTGCTTTGGGAGAAATCAGATTCTTTCCCTTCGTGTTGTCATCACCGACTTTAGAAGGAAGACCTCCGACATTTTGCTTAACCATACCCATAGGCTAAAGCAAATAAGTAACAAATGCAAAAAATTGGAACGGTGAATAATTATTAACCACTAAAATCAAAATAGTGAATAATTATCAAACACTAAAATCAAAACGGCGATCAACTATTAAAACCTAGAATCGTCAAAATGTAGAAGAAACGAAGAACTTACCGATATAGCTCAAAATTTACTAACGAAGATGATGAAATTGAAGTCAAAATCGGCGAGAAAGTTGAATGGAAAATAAAATGTAGAAAACAATGAAGAAGTTGGAGAAGAAAGGGCGGAGGAATTGTAGAAAACAGAGAAAAATGTGTGTGTGTGAGAGAGAGAGAGAGAGAGTGGGGGAGAATGAGAGAAGCAGCGGAGAAGAAACGGTAAAACAATGAAATAATCGCTGGAAAAGAAAAATGAAACGAAATTATAATTTATAATAACAACCCAATTTCATATTAATTGCAATCTGAACCCTATTTTTCCAAATTAATTCCCAACCTGTCCAAAAGTTTATGAATAACCTGCCTTTCCTTGGACTTTCTCTATTTTGAAATATTAATTAGCAATGTATCTAATAGAATAAACCTAAATATAATCACATTAAGTGTCCTAATTATGTATAGAGTTTAAGTTAATTATCAAAAACACCATAGAGAGATAATTTTCCATCTTGTAACAACAAGTCAGTCTTCACTTCCCTATATAAACTTTGTCATTAAGGAGAAACAAATAAGTACTTCTCCATTTGAAGAGGAAAGGTAGCATGGGGAGCCCTATTGTTTTCCTATTACCAATAACAATAATATTAGTGTCCACTCTAGTCACAATTACACAAGCTCAGGTTTAACAAGATACCTTCTCATTCCCATCCAATTCTCATTCCCTTATAGAAGATCTCCACCTCCACCTCCATCACCACCACCGCCAGTTAGATCACCTCCATCACCACCACTAGCGTCACCGCCACCTCCAGTTAGATCATCACCACCACATGTATTATCTCCTCTGCAACCTTCACCTTCACCTTCACCGCCACCGCCTCACACATTGTCTCCTCCTCCGCCCCTACGAACTCCACCACCACCTCCAACATTCTCTTCTCCTCGGACGAATCACACACCTCCTTAATCACCATAGCCATCAATGGGACCACCGCCATCCGATCAACTCTTGACACCACAACGAAAGCTACCGCCTTCTACAAAATTTCCACCACCATTGAGATGACCACCCCCACCTACTCCACTCTTTACACCACCGCCTCTAGTAACTCCACAACGATCAAACGAACCGCCTCCACCTGTTCCAATATTTTCACCACCTCCAAACAGAATGCCCCCTCCATTCCCTTCGTCAACTCCTCCACCACTATATACTAATATTCCACTTCCCTCTCCATCGAGAACTATTGTATCACCAACAACCATGTTCCGACCACCACCTCTGGTACCCTCTTTCAAACCACCATCTCCATCGCCACCATCACCCATCGAATCACCTATTTATACTCCACTCTTGCCACCATCATTACAAACACCACACTTTCCACCACTCTTGCCACAACCTTTAGTACCATACTTTCCACCACCTTCTCCACAAGTATTTTTCCTCCGCCACCAAATAACTCCCCACCTCCTGTGAAATGCTTCACTCCACCACCCCCATCAAAATCATGTTCCCCAGGGGGCGAGAAATCGCCTCCATCGTCCCCAAAATCATGTAACCGTATATCGCCTCCACCACTTTAGAAGTCACCGCCTCCGCAAAAATGCAAAAAATCACCTCCACCACCAGAGAAACCATGTACCCCACCACCTAAAAAAACACCTCCGCCACCGAAGAGGTCATATTAAGTGCTTCCTCCATCCTCACTGCAGACGAGAAAATTTCCAACACCAAAGTGATTGCAAGCATCTCTCAATCACCTCGCAAGGCAACGTCATATTAATATACTGTTATAGATCATACACCTAATAGTTAAATTCTATATATGATGTTGCAGTAGCTCAAATATAATTGTATAAGTAATTTTCATAAGCTCTATATAACCTTTCACCCTTTGTATAAGGCTACGTCTATATAGTATGAGAAGATTCATATTATTTCGTTTCCTAATTAAATCATTGCAGATCTTGTTAAAAAATGTATGAAAAGAATATATACTAACTACCATAAAATAATTCAGTCGGAATTTATTTACTTAGAATATTGTAGAATTTTAATTAATTAAATTTACCCACGTCTCATTTGATAAATGGATCTCAAATCGAAGTCACTGTGTCACAATAAGAGATGAAATATATGTTTAAAATGGAAAAAAATTCTTTGCATGCTTGTTGCTTGTTGAGCAGCCAACAACCACTCATGTGGGAACTAGTGTGAAAAGTGGAGATTAAAGGCGATTCTATCAAATCAGAGAAGACACTATTAAAGTTTCTTTTCTGGTCCTGCCTTTGATCATCCACGATCAAAGGAGTCTCCGATGATCGCCTTTATACAATGCCATCAAAGGTGCTTATGAACCACCCTTAAAGGACTGGCATAACCTCCTTTAAAATTACAAATTCGGAACCTATGTAGGATGGCTCAAGCCTTCCTTAGGTTCAGAATCAGAACATTAGTATCGTGGCTCACATCTGGAGATCTTTCCAAACTCGGAACAAGCTTCTGAATTTGGAAATATTCCTACTCTGGGTCGGAGTTTAACTATTGGTTCCTGCATTGACTTTAATTTCTTTCAGTCTCCTCTTGGGTAAAAAACCTGCTTCAAAATTATTTAAGTCATTTCATGTTTTGAATTTGAAAAGTATTTTGGCTGAGCCAGTTCCGAGTTTGGAACATAATGCTGGTCCTATGGTTTGAATAGTATATGAATAGGGGAAAGTCTCCCTAACTCGGAACTATGGGTTGGGTCCTGTAGTAATACATTTATTTCATTCATGATCCCAGATGTAAATAGCATGTATTTACATATTCACAAAAATCATACACTCTAACAAAAATCTATAGATAAAGCTAAGTAACAAAAATCTATAGATAGAAATAGAGAAATCACTAGAAATATATTCCGCACAATCCATATCATTTGTATTTATATAATGTGTGTGACTCTACTAAGTTAGGATTATCAAAAGTCATCAAGCAAGCATGAATTAAATTCCTTCCAAAGCAATTTCATGCAGTACTCATGTTGTAAATAGGGCTTGATCACCAACGGAAATATCTGTGAATAGAAAATTAGTAACGAGTTTTGTTGAACAATAAAGATACCAAATGAGTTAGAAAAAGATGGTCTCTTCTAAGGGTTCCAAAAATGTGAGAGCTACTTCTATAGGTGGAGGTTAGGGTGAAGATAGATAGAATGGTGAATTAAGTACAATAACCTCTTCCTAAACTTCTTTTTCAACAAACCACTCCTCATCCTCTTGAAACTAGTCTCCATTCATCGAGGTGACTTCACTCACCAAAATTTCAAGTTCAGTCGGGATGGGTCATTTTCGGAATGTTGGGATTCTAGTTTGCTCACCCTTTCCATCAAGCCACTAACATGCCCTTCAAATATCTCAATTCTTGTGGAGAGTCGGGTTCCCAAATCTCTTATGTCCTGTGCATTTGTAATTAAAAAAATCTCATTAGTCTAGGTCACATTAGCTATAGCTTGCAAAATTTCTTCATACTCCGACTTGGGAACAAATCCTATTAATTGGTTTTGGGGCATTGAATGGAGTGGTGAAAGTGGGAGGTCATCACCGTACCTCTCAAAGTTATAATTTATAAGCCTAAATGCTTCCTAAATACAATTAAGTAGATAGTGGAAAATCGGGGTCGTCCACAAAGAAGTGGGATTTTCCTAAGGGTTTTCACATATAACGGTGAATACTACACTAGATATAAACATATGCACATGTATAAAAGCATGTAAAGAAGGGGGTTTTTGGGTTGGTTTTTCTAAGCTATCAATTTAAAGACAAGTTAATTAGTAAGCAATGTAAATCTACTAATATGCAACAACTAATAAGAAGAGTTTAAACACAAGTTACAGGACCTTGGGCGGAATTTATTTGTACTTCCAAACCTCTTATCTATCATTGAACATACAACCGATTCAATACTTTTACTACTTGTTGTGAAGATAAATCTTCTATCCTTCTTTGATAGTAGTTTACAAGAGTGAATTCGACATCTCTCGCTAAACCTCACTAATGACCCCTTTAGTCGTTCAACGCCTAAAGGTATCCCATTAATGACATTAAGTACAAAGAATCAACAAGGTGGTAACACTTATAAACACTACACCATGTCTAAGCATTGAACCAATTCATGTACTTATACAAGATTAGTCAAGAACGTTCACAAACCTCTCTCATTTGCTACACAAAACAAACATGACAAATAATTCGACACTATCACATTTATCTAGCATTCATCAAATCATCAACACATTAGAAGCTCTAAATCATGATCTTCAATTTCTCAAAACCCTAACACATAATCATACAAGCAATTCATATACTCAAACTTCCAATATCAATAATGGATTCAACAACCAAATTCAAGCACAATAAATACACAATAGAAAAGCACTAAATAGCTTACATATAGATCTCAAGACTTGGGCTTGGAAGCCTTAATAAATTGCTCCCAAGGTTATGTGTAACTACTAGAACTCATACTAATTAACAAAAGCAAATCAAACACAAATTCAAGATAAAACTAAGATGGAAAAGATAGAAAAACTAGGGTTTAAGGTTCAAAATTGGGAGAGAAAATCCGAGGAAGAAAGAGAAAAGTAGTGAGTATTTATAGTACAAAAAGTCCAAAAAGTAAGTCTGAGTTGTGGACCATCGCGACAAGTAGTGAGTATTTAGAGTACTGTCGTGATCGTGACACATTCGTCGCGACTCGCGACGGACAGAGTACCGTCGTGATCATGACATATTCGTCGCGATTCGTGACGACCAGAGTACTGTTCTCTCAAATGTTATCTTCTCTTCCATGCCTCGGGTCTTCAATGTCTTCAAAATATAGTCTTCATGGTATTCAAATCTTCAAAGATTGTCTTCAAAGTCTTCCAATGTTTATCTTGTCACAGAAAACCCCCCTGGAAGAGTAATAAAAGCGTAAAGTCACTCTTAACTCTTCTTAGAGAATTTCAAAAAAAAAACCACATCTAGAGTACAAGAGTATACAAAAGTGAATCTAAAAGTTTCAAAATAACTGTATAAAATGGACACACCATTGATCATTGTTGATGTGCTTATCAGGGAAGCTCCAGAAGATAGGATTGCTTTATTCGGGCTGGGATTGGTAGCCGTTGTAGGTCTTTGGGCAAGTTTGGATGTTGTCACGACAATTATCTCATTGCTATACTTGTAACAAAAAAAAGATAAGTTTCATGAACAAATTTGAAAGAGAAGTTGGTAGATTATAACTGGATTCCTCACTTTTCTAAAACATATGTTGTTCTTGTGATCATTATTAGGCTGTTGACAAGCATCCTCTTCTCCCAAGTGTATTCGAACTGGTTTGCATCCTATATTCCTCTATAAGTACTTTTCGCGTCGATGTTTCTAAATCATGTTTGTTGATTTGGATACATCATTTGAATCGTTTTTTTCTTGTTCCAGTGGATCTACCAATATCTCTTATACAAACCAGACCGGTAAGTTTTTTATTTCCATTATTTCCTGTTTTATTGTTACTTCAGATAGCATCAATAGTTTTATTCTGGTAGAGTTCATTCCAAGGCTTACTGATATTTGTTCTGTGTGTTTAGGAAGAACTGTTTCTCTCTATCAAAAAGTGGATATCAAACATCCTGGGCTAATAGAATTCAACCATGTTTGTCACTTTGTTTCTATAATATGTTGTGTTCTATAAAATGAATTAGCACATGGTTGATTGATAATTTCAGTTAAAGACCATTTGGAAAATGATAATTTAATTTATAGATGGGGAGAATTTCTGTAGGTAGAGGCAATGCACATCATTTTTAGCTTTGTTTTCATTGTCGCTTTGCCGTGTATAATTGATGTGGCACAGGTTGAGAAACTGATCAAGGAGCTTTCTGTTGATTCTTCCTCTAAAGACCATTTGTTAAATGGAACGAGTCCGAGGGAGTCCCAAAGCATGCATTTATAACAGATCGCTAGCGAGATGAACATGCTCAACTTCTTTGTTGCTCATGCGCAGGTCACTCCCCTAACTCATTAATCACTATCACCATTCCCTAATTGGTTGTGACCAACTTGAGCAGGACGATGAGACAATCATATAATATATCCATGATGAATGAAAATTTTTGTTAGAAATATCTTCTAAAGGTATGTTTCTTTATCATCTGGCATATAAGGGTGATACTAGTTTGTTACCCTTGGAAATTTAAGAGAGAATGCAAGGTTATAACATGATTGTGTGTGCACGATTTACGACTATAAGTTTGGATTGTAAAAATTCATAGATATTAAAGTTTTATCGTAAATGAGGACTTAGGTTTCACTGGATTTGCTCTCTGCTCTGTCTGTAAAACTTTGGCTGAGTATGTCAAAGAACAAGATACCCATTTATTAAAGAACAGTAATATATGTAATTGTAATTAGTTTACAATTATTTTTCTAGTTGAGTTTAGGTCTTTTGTACTTCTATATAATGTAACTCAGAGCATGAATACATACACACAATTATTACCCAGTAAATTCTTCATGGTATCAAAGTCTAAATTTCTAAAATCTAAAATCCTAAATTTTAGATTCACGCCGCCGGTCGCCACCGATTCACCATCGTCGGTGTCCCCATAAATTTTTCATACCCTATTGCTTCATTCTGCCACTGCCGACGAGTCTCAGCCTGGCTTTGCTTCATTTCTGCCGGCACCGCTGAGCCTCGGTTTTTGCTTCATTCCTGTCGCCGCTGGAGAAGACCTTGTTTTCGGAGTGGAGCTCTACTCGTTTTCGCCACCGTCGACGAGCCTCGGTTTTGCATCTCCAGCTTCATCCCCAAGCTCAGATCTTCCCCGATGTCAACCGATCCACTGCTCCGACCGATGCCGATTGCTCGTTTGCTGAGGAAGACGACGTGAGTGAGATTCACACGTGCATTCCAGAAGCGTATGAAGTCACACTCATTTTGAGCAGACGCACCTCTTCCTCCCCTGAAGCGCGTGTTTCGACGCGCTTTTGCAGACGCGCGTAGCTGAATTTGATTTACCCCTCCTGCCCGTATGTTTCCACTGAAACCAATTGGTTTCATTATTTATTTAATTATTAAACAAAATAAATAATTTGAATTAAGGTTGTAATTATTAGCTCCCCTGCCTGATATGATTTTAGCCCTTCTCTGTCTAACGACCAATGGAATATAGCCCTGAATTTATTTAATTAGTTAAGTTACCCTTCTGACCATGGGTTAGGTAAGCCTACATTACCTTGGATTATCGATTCGGGAGCCTCATTTCACATGACTAGAGAGAAAGGTTCTCTGATTGGCATTACTCCCGCTACCTATTCTATTAATGTTTTACTGCCTGATGGGTCTTTATCATCCGCAGCACAATATGGTTCTTTGAACTTTGAAGATGTCACTCTTACTCATGTGCTTTATATGCTTACACTACAATGCAACTTATTATCATGCTCTGGATTGTTGTCTGCCTTAAAATGTCTAGGTTTGTTTACTGAAAATTATTGCATTTTACAGAAAATCAGTATGAGTACTGTGATTGGCGTGGGTGAACAACAAGGGGGGTTTATTAGCTTCATTTGTTGGATACACGTGCTCAGTCTCATATCTCGCAGTCAGTTCCGACAGTTGCTACAGTTTCTATATCTGATTTATGGAATCAATGTCTTGGTCATCAATCCCATACAATGTTGTCTTTTGTTCCTACTCTTTATTTTAGCACAAATAATACTTCTATGCTTTGCTCTGTGTGCCATAGAGCAAAACAGACTAGACATAGTTTCTCTTTGAGCTCTTCGAATGCTATTTCTTTGTTTGAATTGATTCATTGTGATGTTTGGGGGCCTTAACGCACACCATCTTCTAGTGGTGCATTTTTAAACTATAGTTGATGATTATTCCCGAGCTATTTGGGTTTAGTTATTAGTTTCTAAGTCTGATGATGGAGATCAAGGGACGACTACCACCATAAATGAAGACATTCCACGTCTAGATCAAACATTCAAGGGTTATGTTC
>JAULKM010009657.1:0-14862 GCA_032355605.1 Rubia tinctorum
GACATTTTACATACAGTCAATGCCGGAAAATGGAAGTCAATGCTGGAAATGGGGTCTGAGAGTTATATTGGCACTTACATTAACTAGTTATGGTTATTTTTGCATTAAAAACTATCTAAGGGTTATATTGGTATTTAGTCAAATAGGTAGGGTTATATTGGTATATATCCCTAAAAAGTATATACTAGAATTGAACTGAATTGAAATGAATGTAATTTTTTAAAAATTGAACTAAACTAAATAATAAGTGTATTAAAAATTAAAAATAATATGAATGAATTAAGCTAAATTTAATTTAATTTAATTAATTTTTTAAATTGAAATTAACTAAATTGAATCGAACTGAATTTGATTAAATTTAAGTACAGATAAACTCTGGAGAACAAGGTCAAAGTCTAGCATTGATTGCAAGATGAGAAACCACGAATTCGTGAAGAATAACATGTATGACAAGAGAAAGTTGTTTTTTTACAACTACCAGAGAAAGTTACAAACGAGAGTTTATCATAATTTTGAAAATGGAATTTTACACTTCCAACTATAAATTTAGTCTGAGAGAATCAATGTAACCCTGCAAAATGAAAAAGTGTCAAAATAACCCTGACTTTATGACGAACTATGCAGTTATAACCTTTTGTTCTAATTCTAGCGTTGACTGAAAATTTTGGGATTTGACTGAACCTGAAAAGATGAAAATACCCTTGCCCATATATTGAATTTTTCTTTCCCGTCTTACCCCACCCACCACCACCTCCCCCCGCCACCACCGCCCACAGAGCTCGTCTCACATCCCCTTCTTCTCTCTGCTCGCCACCCACTAGTGGAGACTGTCTCATTAAAGGCGGTTTTATCGGACCAAAGAAGGCACTTTCAAAGGCCTGACTTTGTTCATCACCAATAGAAGTCAGTTTCTATAACTGAATTTAAAATGCCCTCAAAGAAGGGGGTTTCTTCTGTCTTTAACATTCATGCCGCAACCGACTTCTACCTGTTCCGGGCTCGGAAGTGGAGTTCCGAGTTTGTAACATATCGCACATCGTCGTCTGTTGTATCGCTCGTTCTGGATTCGAAACGAGGGTCACGTTTCAGACAAGTATCTTATTTCTAGGCTTTGTAATGAGTTCCTGAATCAGGAGTTGAATCTGGCCAACTACTGGATTTCGACGCGTGAAATGCATTTAATTGAATAATAGTTCTTTATTCAGGTCCTGATTCGGGACTTCTATTTCGATTTTAGAACTAAAATTCGTGCGTTCGTGATTTTTCTAATCAGGGGCTGGGACAAAGTTTTGGACTCGGAACTAAGTCAGACAAATTGGTTAAAAAATGAAGATTTTGATATATATATATAACACGGCCTAACAAAAGCCTCATACGACAGCTCCAATATTTACAACAATCCATAAACTACACTTACGAAGTATCAATCCCTAGTGTGCAATGCATATCTCCCAACATCTTCCACAAAATACATGAAATGATCATCCTAACTAGCAGAAATCTATAGACTATGCTAACAAAGAAACAATCTATAGATGGGAATAGAAATCTAGCAAACTCCATTCCACACATTTCATGTAATCACAGTAGACACTTTGTCCCACACAAATCTATACCACAGTTGGATTTCCTAAAGATAACGATCAGGAGTTCACCAAATATATAACCAAGCAATGTTGATATCATCTTGCGCATACGGCTTGTGGTTAGACTTAAAGATCTGTGAGTATGAGAATATGTCAATTTTGACACAGAATGACAAATAAATGCAAAAGGGACAACAATACCAACTCAAACTTACTTTGTCGATCTCAAGGAAATTCACTCGTACTTTTTGAATGCATACGGTAGCGTATAGCATTACGTAGCAACCGCACTCCAAGTTTTTACTTGTTTCTTGTACTGATTAAAGATAATAATACGTAGTTTAATATGAATGATGAGTAAAAGTAAAGGTCATTCTGGGGAGAAAACCATACCTTAATCTCGATAATCTCAAAATGTTTATCGCTTGAATCTTTGATGGAAGCATCCAAAATTTTGACAAACGACTCTGATGGTTGGAAGTGTACATAGTGGATCCATCCAAAAAACCTAATTCTTCTTCGGGACTATCAAAATTAATCTCCAATAGTCCCTGAAAGAAATACAAAATTAATAAATAACAAATATTTAAATTTAAATTATTTGTATCCCTCACCGCTCCATTATTGGTGCAAATATTTTTTTACCTTTCCGTCCAATAGTCTTGCGAATGTAGTCGATCCTTTTTTGGGTTGTAAAACCAATTTTTTGGGTCATGACAGGGCACAAATATCCTACAGAACTCTTGTCCGAATGATACGCAATGTAGTACATGAAGCTTAAAATCAAAAACTCAAAACATTAATTGTATACAATAGTTATGTGTGTTAAATTAAAATTTTGATTAGTTTAAGTGATTACTCACAACAGGTAGAGAGACATTATTGTTTGGTTGATTTGCTCACACTTTCACAGGTTCTCAAAGCCCATCCACACGGCAATGATTTCTCATTTTTTTTACCGAATAAGCACTCATTTTCGGAGAATAAGTACGTTGAGTTACAAGGGTGTCTGACAATCCAATCATACAAAACCCGACCAAATTGAGGTGCATCTTTAATGACATGCGCCCTAGTGACGGGAGCTCTAATCTTTTTTGGCGTTTGAACCACCGGTTTGGGTCTCTTAAGAGGGAAAGGGTCCTTCAAATGACTATCCGTTAGAGGATCCGCATATATTAGGCGACAAGGCCATAGGAGAAAAATTCCTCAAGTGGGTCCCACATGTTTGTAATCATCGTCGGGTATGGGGGACCAATGATTTTCCAATGAAACTCGAGAAATACCTTCGCAATTGGTACCAAGTGATGGTGTCACATTGATGCGTGAAAATTCCATCAGCAACATGGAGAGGCTTACCGTCAACGCCTTGATCAATGTATAGCTCACAAAAATTTGACTGCTACAAGTTATTAAAAAGACAACTTTAAAATGAATGTGTTGACAATATGGTAAGAATCGAGAAATTGAAAAAATATATATCTACCTTTTTGGGTGTCGACGTGATCGCTTTGTCAAGGTTTTCATCTTCATTTGTTGGTGTTAGGAGTTTAGGAACATGGTTAACCTCTACCTCCCCCAGTGAGTGGTGCGACCCTCTGGAGAAGGGTGTCAAACTTGGGGTTAAGTCGTCTAAATTCTCGGGTATCGGAAGACTCGTGTGTTGGATTACCCTCTTAATCAAAAGATCTTGTTGCTATATGTGTTTGTCTCGAACTAGAGCCTCTTTTTACAATACGTGCACCCCTCGACGGTTTTGCCCTATGGTAAGGCCTACTAATTTTAAATGCACTTTTTTTGTGATAAGGAGACACCAACCCCTATATAACGTCCCGGGTGATCTAATTTACCGGTTGCTTATGTGAGGATGTCGACCTTACCCGCCGGAGTGAATTGGCCTTCCAATTGATTTTGTTTCAACTTAGCCTACAAAAATGGTGTCATTAAAATAAAGTGATGTTTAAAAAAATTAGGTATAATTGAATAAATACCTAAGAAATGCGGGATTACCACTTTTTCGCAATTTAATCATCGGTTCTTTGTCGAACGCACCATTTTTATTTTGTTGGCTCTTTAGGAATAGATCACACCTATCAATGTCATCAACATTGATTGGCGTATGACCGTCAACTTGCCTCATCTTCGGTCATTCCCCCTTCAATTTCAAGTTTGTCATCTTTTTTAAAATGTTCATTCACCAATTGGAGTGTTGCCAAAGCATAGACCCCACGATTCTTGCGATGGGGAGTTATATTCAATTTTGAAACTCGTCGCTTATTATCCCTTGTAACCTACGTTAGGATGTAATAAACTAGTCGCTATTAAAGACAGGTTATCTATATGCAGAAAAAAGGACAAGGAATGTGGACTAAAATTCCATTCATTCTCCAATGCCATTCTTTTGTTTATCTCCCAACTTTCGGGTTGAATGTGGGCGTAAGTTAACCATGGCAGATCTCCTCTCCTATTAGAGAATATGTAATCTCTAGATAATGAGTATTTGTACTCTCTCCAACTCTTCGATAACATATACATAGCTTTCCTCTTCAAATCTTCCAAGTCGGGAGCATCGATTTCAAATTGCCTCTACAACGAATTCCATGGGTCACGATGTGAAAAATTAATAGTTAATACTATGGTAAAAGGAAGGGGTGTTTCTTCTAATTATATGAATTTCAATACTAGTACCTTGCACTCTAACCATCAGACGTCTTTATATTCCTTAGGCACCTTGTGCCAATCATCGTATTTTATGTCTACTCTCGTCCTACCAACCTTCCCCGCCCAACTAGACCACTTTGCATGTTCCTCCGAAAAACATTTGCCCAACTTGTCAAAAACCAACAAAGTCAACTCTTTCCCAGCCATTCACTGTTCTAATGTCATGCAATGAGTTTTAGCTACTACCACCTCTTCCGACCCCTCTTCATCGTCACCCTCATTGGACCTTGTCTCAGTATTTCAATTATGGTAATGTGCTAGTTCTTCATAAGTTCTTTTCCGAGACATACTAACTACCAAATAAATCAAAATTAAGTGAAAGGGGCATCTAGTACAATTTTTAAAGATTAAAAAGCTGTAATCTATTTTCAAACCCTAGCACTACAATCATTCATGAATTTATATACATTGAAATTGGATGATCAATAACCTCCAAACTAAATATCATCATCATATAAACAATAAATAACAATGTAATTTTTTTATTAAAACTAATAAATGTAAAAGTAGCAAAGATTTTCAACCATATTTATAGTGTAATAGAAGTGAATTTACCTTCTCATTATATTAAACACATTTCCACTTGATACAACCCCCCAACCAAACCTTTTGAACAAAAAACCCTAACCCTGACATTTCCCTACTAGTTAGGTAATTTACAGAAATGAGAATTATAAAGGGGATGAACTAGGGTTTAATACAATATGATTTTAGAAATAAAAAATGCGAAGAGAAGTGGTGTGAAATTTGGAGGGGGAGAGGAAAGGGTTTTTGGAAGAAAAAAGAGGGAGTGCGCGCGTTAAAATGCCATTAAATGTATTTTGAAAATGCCTTTAATGCCATCTTCAACCATTGGCCCGTCAGATCTTTTCCAAACTCAAAACTGGGCAGGGACAAGCTTTCGAGTCAGGAAGGTAATCTTGGACTTAGAAATGCTCAACATAATTCTGAGCTTGGAAGTTATGTCTGGTATATAAAAAAAGCATGACTTCAATCAGAAAAGCCCCAATTTCAAAACCCTAGCCATCAAACCAGTTTCACATTAGCTTAAACACCCAAATTTTAGGTTCCGTTATAAGATAGTTAGAAGTCGTGGAGGTAAGTCGATGGGAGGGGATTCAACTAGGAGTCATCAACCATTTGTTGAGGTGGGTGTATCTACGAAGTTCTTCAACGAGTCGGCCGAACAGAGGTATGTCGATTTCCACCGTTGCAAATGTTGTAATCCTAAGGTGATTATTAACTCGGATGTTGTACAATTTCATTTAGGGTATTTTTTGAATTATTTTAATAACTCTCAATTTGACAAATTGTTGAAATTAGACGAGTCCATACATGATGAAGTGCTCCAATTTTATGCTAACCTAGGACAGAGTAAAAATAATCATGACCTACCTAAAGTGAACGGCTTTTTGACACCCATTACAAAAATTACCATTAACGAGGTCCTAGATTGCAACTATTCAAACTCCTCTACTTGTGTGCCCAAGGATATCCACGGTCCGTTAGAAATTTTCCACCAACAGAGTTTGCCGGTTGTTACAGAGTATACCCCTCTTTATCCAGTAGTAATGGGTAGGAAGTATTTTCATAGGGAGGGTACTACCCTGGGACGTGCTGAGAAGAATAATGGGGATTTTAACTATCGAGCAACAGTTTGCATATGAGTGGATTTGTATGAATGTGCTTCCCTCAACCGGGCATGCATGTGAGCCAACGATAATCAATTTGACATTGTTCTATTACGTAGTGGAAAAGATTAAAATAAATTCAGGGTACACGATTGTTAATTACATGTTAAAGGTTGCGGCCGAAAAAAGAAAGATTTGCCCTATGAAGGATTGATAATGGCCATGGTTAAGAAATGAGGTCGTTAGATATATAATCCATTGCGTGTAGAATACTATGAAAGGGGTGGTTGGAGCACAAACATCTAAGGCTGGGTTTTGATAGCAAGTATGAGTATCACACCATTCCAGGAGCCGCTAGTAAAGTCATGAAGAGAGCGAGGGATGCTACAATGCAGATGGGTGAGTCTTCTTCATCCCGTGAGTTAATGTAATATGTAGTATTTAATTTGTGTTTTATGGTGACTGAAATATATTTTTTGGTTCCCAACATAACATCTTTTATCATCTTTTGGTCCCCTGGAGCAAAACCACATTTTTTAGTACCTCACAAATTCTAAGTGAAATTTTTGGTCCCCAAAACCAGATTCCGGGTGGGTTTCAGGGACCAAAAGATGGTATAAGATGTCGTGTTAGTGACCAAAAAACAATATAGTTTACAAGAAAACCACCCGAAATCTGGTTTTGGGTACCAAAAATTTCACTTTGAATTTGTTGGGTACTTAAAAAACATGGGTTTTCTCTCGGGGACCAAAAGATAGTAAAAGATGCTATGTTGGGGACCAAAAAATAATTTAATCTTTTATGGTTATCTATATTGACATATATGTGTACGTGTATTTTTTGTAGGTCGTCCTAGTTCATTAAATGCAATGATTAGTAGGTACATGGCACGTCTTTGTTCGAACATTAGTGCCATGAATGCGAAGAGGGAAATGGTGAAAGCTAAACCCGCCAAGTTCGTTGCATCTTCGGGCCTTCGCATTGACCCGGGATATGAAGAGAACATGCCTAATTTTAAGCCCATTTTCTCTGCCGACGATGAGGATGAAGAAGGCAATGAAGAAACTGAGAACGAAGATGAAGAGGAAGAGGGCAGAGATAATGTCGATGCAACCGACCCCGAAATAGAAGAAATGTTAACCAAGGAAGATAATGAGGACAATTAGATGAGTTTTTGAAAAAGACAACATTTGAATGAATATGAGTGGTTTTTGTAACCTTGAATCTAGTACACTTAGTTGGATTTCTAAGATTCTATACTTTTGTGATGATGTTATTTGGATATTTATGTAGTTTTTTTTATTATTGTTCATTATTAGTTGTTTGTTTTACTCCTATTTGTTTCAATTTTGATCCCCAATTGTGCTATGACAAATATGTAGTCCCAAATGTATTTACCATAAGTCAAGAGCCACTTATAAGCTCAGAAGGTCATCGTTGCAGTGTAAAACTAATCCAGACGATATTCCTCAATCGGAAGGAAGTATGGCTTAACAATAGTAAGAGTCAAATCAAAGTATTACGAGTTCGAAACTGAAGTTCCAAAATCAACTGTCATTTTTGGACCCTCTTTGTTCATAAATACATTGCTTTCTTCATAAAATGTGATTAATTTTTGTCTCTTTGTTAAATAATCCCAGAATAGGTTACGAGTCTGAGACTCGGAATCGGGGGTTTCTTTGTGAAGAGCAGAACTTGTTACGAATTCGGAATATAGTTAGGTATATAAAAAATGGTCTAAGAAGTCATAATCCCCAAATAAAAAAACCTAGTTTTTCTCTTCCATCCCTGGAACGATAATTTTCCTCCTTCGATTTGAAAATAAAAACCCACCAAAACCTAGAAAGTAATGGCTTCAACCAAGCGTGCAAGCTCGAGCAGGAAAGGTGGGCAAGGTCATCACGAAGTTCTTGATTGAACAACACGGGGTATGAAACTGCGAGGTTTGTTTTGTTTCCCACACAAAATAGATATAATGCTTTAAGAGAGGGTGGTAAATTGCTAGACTACTACGTGATTAATTTGAACGTTTATCATAGTATAGGGTTAGCCGATCCCGTACAAAAAATTGAAGGCTAACACGTGCTTAAGATTTTGACTTTGAATAAACCATCCTATTTTGATGAAATTTGTCAAGTTTATAGTAACTTGCATGATATTGAGGGTAGTGGTTGTAGGACGAGGGTGAACGGATTCGACATAGACATAAGTCCTTGGAAAATATATGAATTAATCGAGTACCCTTATAAGGGTCCAATAAATGTGTATCCGTTTGTCATGGATGACCCTTTAGATGGTGTACATCACAGGGGAAAATGACCCCTAGATACCAACCCCACAAATGTTGACATGTATGAGTGTAGCGTTAGATATTTTCAAGGAATGGTCATGATCTTGGGTAGTCGGAGTCTTTCTATCTAGGTCACCTCTCAATAGACCAAAGGATTATGTATCATATGATAGCTAGATGTGTTGTACCGACACTTGGCCATATCACGGAACCTACGTATAGCACTTTAATGATGTTTTATTATATTATGGAGTGTAAGAGAGTTAATACACGCACGACTATATTCAAACATATGATGTTGGTTGTTTCTTCGAAGAGGGTGATAAAGACTCTCCCCTATGGGAACTTGATAACTTTGCTCTTGAAGAGTGTGGAAGGTATGTCGTTGCATGGGGAGGAAAAACCTTGTAAATATTTGTGACAAGCAATACTTTGTCAAGAAGAACTGGGTTCTTTTTTAATACAAGTGGTTCCACAAGAGCCTCGATGCATCCGAGCATAACAAGCGGCCGATGATAGAATAAGGTTCGGATATCTAATCTTTTGTTTAAGACTTTTCGCAATTTAAATATTATTTACACTTGTTTTTTTCTTCAACGGTGTAGAGGAATCAGACTCCAATTTCATAAAGGAATTCAAAACATGCTACAAGTGGATGAACATCAAAATATGCCAATTGAAAGAGAGGGTGTGGAATCTAGAGAGTCTCCAACTTTCTTTCGAACATGAATTTGCATCTTTAAGGAGATCACGGTCATCTAGGGCCTCTTGGTCTAGTATTATTATATTTGTTTTTTTAGTATTTGTAACTTGTTAACATTTTGTGATGTTCCCTAATGGCGGAAAAAACCATTGTATTAGCATGGAAATTATGTTGAAATTATGTTAGGATGAATAACTTTTAAATTTGAAGAATATAACTTGTTTGAAATTGCTAGAAATGCTCTGTGAATGCACATAATGTTGATATTGTTAGAAGAGGACAAGTAGCTAAATTCAAGGCATAATAGGGTTCAAAATCAATAAATAACCATTCCAACCGATTGATTTATGAGTTCAGAACAACATCGGGCCTTACAGTTAACAAAATCAACTCCAGAGACTTAACCCTCTATCAACTTTCGTTTCTTCCTTGTTTGTTTCTTTTTTATTGCCTGTCTTCTCTTCTTCATCTTTCCTCGATCATCAACCCAAATACCTTCATCATGGTCCGTGCGACCTAAGTAGTGACACAAACTTGAATCATCCTCTTTGAGCAAAATGTCTTCGTCATTGATCCTCATCAAACCATTTTGACTGAAACCAAGAACATCTTCAAGGTCAAACTCCTCAACAACTGCCCACTTACCTCGACAACAACCTCCCACCTAGGATCAACATGATTCTGCACATAAAAGACTTGATGAGCTTGTGACACTAAAATGAATGGATCATCTCTCTAACCAATCCAACTTCGGTCAATAAATGTGAATCCAATTGACTCTATTCGTTGTCCGCCATGAAAATCAACCCATTGGCATTTAAATACAGGGACACAAAGGGTCACATAATCAAGCTCCCAAATTTATAATATCGTCCCAAAGTAACAAGTGTTGGCACACATTGGATTACTGTCACTTGTGCTTCCAATGTGAAGGGCCTCCGAAACAAGGGTTATACCATTGTTTTGAGGCACACCCTTGTCATCCACCGACTTAGTGGAGAAAGTGAAGTCGTTAATTCCATACCCTCCGAATGAGAGAACTATACCAAGAGGCCTGCACGATAACCATTTCACTGTTTCAGGATGACTACCTAACTCCACGTGACTTCAAAGCCGATTTGCAAACGTTGTAGTGTATTGTTGTAGAACTTGAGCTTTATTACAATTTGGATTCGCTCAATAAATGGGACAATATCACTGTGGTTCCACAAAACTTAAAGATGTATCACATTTAAATCTTCCGATGTCAGGCTCTATAGTTTTCCTTGTCTTACCTTTTGGCCCTCGAGCCTCTCCTCCTGTCTAGATCATGGAACACCCTCAAAATCTACCTCCTTCAAATACTCAGTACAAAACTCGATCACCTCCTCCGCCACATAACACTGAACTATACTTGCATCAGGCATGTACCAGTTCTTCACAAAATACTTTAAAATTTTCATATTTTGCTCGAAGAGGTAGATCCGTCTCAATAATACGGGACCGCATAACTTGATCTCTCGTACCAAATGAACAATCAAGTGGACCATGATGTCAAAAAATGATGGAGAAAAGTACATCTCCATACGACACAAAACTTCCAGAATCATCGCCTACAAATGGTCAAGTTTGACAACACTAATGCTATTCTAACATATACTCATGAAGAACAGACACAACTTAGTAATGCACAACCTCACATGGGGTGGCAGTGACGACCTAATGGCAATGACATTCAGTTCTTGCGTTAGGTTGTGGCAATCATAAGATTTCAAACCAACCAATTTTAACTCATTCAAAGATACGCATGAACTTATGTATGACGAATAGGCACCGAGCACCCAAACACCACTTAAGGTCTCACAGGAAGATTTTTTCTCCGACTCAGACATGGAATAACAAGTTGGGGGGGGGGGTGAGATAACAACCATCGCCATTAGTCACATAACACAAACTCTTCTTAATCTACTAAATCAAGTCGGGACTTCAAACAATCATTGGTTTTACAAGGGGTATTTAAAAGTGTTCCAACCAAAGAATCACAAGCATTTTTCTCAATGTGCATTACATCGAGACAGTGTCTAACCTCCAATTCCTCCCAATATGGTAGTCGGAAAAAAATGGAGCATTTTTTCCAACTTCCTTCAGATGCAACTTTTCGCTTCCCTTACCAAGATTATTAGGCAAATTCCCAACCCTTTAGAAAACATCATGACCAGATAGTGGTGTTGGAGGTCCCCTTTCCTCAAGTTCTCCATTGAACCACTGCTTCACCATTCTCCATGGGTGGCCCTTAGGGAGAAAATTGCCTATGCCCTTGATAAACTGTTTTACATTCGTGCTTCAACTGACCAAAAGAGATTTCCCTCTCACACATAGGACATACGAAGTGCCCTTTCACCGAGTATCCAGATAAATTTTTATACGCTGGAAAATCATCAATAGTGCAAAATAATAAAACCTTCAATGTAAATTTTCTTTAACACTACCATCGAAGGTCCAGACACCATCTTTGAACAATGCCAGCAAATCATCAACAAGAGGAGCAAGGTAAACATCATATCATTGCCCCGCTGCCTGGTCCACTAAATCATCATCAATAACAAAACATACTTTCATTTCATTATCAGCCAGGAAGGAAAGTTATAAATCACAAAAATAACAGTCTAAGAACTCTGTGTGCTACTCATATTACCAAACATATTCATCCCATCAGTCGATAGGCCTTATATTAAGTGTCGTGGTTCCCTCCCAAACTCTGGGGGAACACGACGTGAATCTTCTTCCACTGCTCTCCATCTGACGTATGCCGGATCATATCATCTTTTGGTCTAACTCATTCAGAATGTCAATGCAATAACTTGGCATCTTTCGGACACGTAAATAATTTCTTCAAGTGTGGAATGATAGGCAGATACCACAAGACCTTAGCCGGCGTCTTTTTTTACATCAACCCAACTTTTGCACCAACGACAATCTCACCACGCTTCAGCATGTACCGAGACTCACCATACACCTGGAAACTTTCTAGGACCTCATCCTATTTCCCCCGGTACAACATACAATCGTTGGGGCATGCATGGATTTTCTTCAATTCCAAACCTATGGGACAAATAACCTTTTTTGCGGCCCATGCCCTATTGGGCATTAGATTACCTTTGGGTAACAATTCCCTAAATGGTTCAAGAGTCTCTGTCATACCTTTATCCGTCCACCCAAATTTGGCTTTCAAATTCATCATTCTCAAAGTCACACTTTAATACCGAATGCTTGGAGCCAATATACAAGGAAGTCCTATTGTCATTATGCAACACTTCTAGAACCTGAGGTTTCCCGTGAAATTCTCTAGCAACATCCTCCACCATCTCATCAAATTCATCATTTATATCTGCATAACAGGCCTCCTTTCTTTTAACATGTTCTTCCCTCACAACCTCCTCGTGCCACACCCAATATGTGTAAGTTGTTTGAAACCCACGAATGACAAGATGTCCCCAAATATACGTCATTCCTACAATCCTTACAAGGACATCGTGCACAGACCACGCCATTCTCGGATGCATATTCGAACGCCAAAACAACAAATGATTCATTCAAATGAAGGTAATTGGGAAATTTCCTAAGATCATTACCAGTGAGCTCAATGCGATCCATTACACCAATGTATATTCTACATTGAGATGACACAAATTAATCAACACATGCATACCTAAACCCTAATAATCATAATTAAACAACATTAAAGACTTAAAATTACATCCAATTACATATTAAATATCTCCATGAATTTTACCCTTCATATAAAATACTACCCAACTAATTTACCTAAACCCTTAACAATAAATTCAACACAAATCACTCCTAACTTATGGATGTACACACACTTACACACACACACACACACATATATATCAAATTATGAATGTGTGGACATAACTTACCCAATTAATTGCCTCTTGAAGAACCAAAGTAAGTTTCCATTCCAAAGCTTTGATTTAAAAAATGAAACCCATTTAACTACTATCTAGTTCCGATATCGGAAGAAAAATTCAGGGGCCTTACACTTTATATGGACGAACTTCTGGACTCAGAACAAGGTTCAAATGCTTTTTCGATTGTGGTAGACATTTCAGACCTTCACAGACGGAGGTAACAACCTCTTTCGAATTCGGAAAGGGTTTGAATCCTTTGTTCCAAACTTGGAATAAGTGACGATCAAAGTCACTACGTCAGAATTGTCTTTAAACCGATTCAATTAAAGTCGGTTCTTTAATGAACCGACTTGGATCAATGTCATACAAAGGCAGTTTTAAAAGAACCGCCTTAAAAAAATAATGAACCACCTTTATAAATTCGGGGGGTCCGAAAGTGATGTGTTTTGAACTCAGAACAACATCAGGAAGTCGATTTTAAGAAAAAAAAAATACGGAACCGCCTTCTATTAACCGACTTTAATGGGGCATCCTCTACTAGTGATTGCTCACTTACCTCCACCACCCACCTTAGCCCTGCTCGATCACCCTCCCCCCCCCCTCATCCACCCAACCCATTTCCCCTCAACACCAGGCCCTTTCGCCCAGCCCAGCCCAGCCTAGCCCTGCTCAAGCATTACCCGCTGATGCCGCATCTAATTCACTAGCCCTACCACAACTTATGAATTTAAAATATGAGCTACGAATCTTGCTGGTTCGTAGTCGACCTTGAATCCAATTTCCCGGAAAGGAGCTTCGAATCAAAATCCAATCCGACATCGCATCTGATTCGCCTGAAAGGAGTTTCATATCTTGTTTCGCCGTCGACCTCGAATCGGTTGGGCTCTGCGGTGGAGAAAATAGGGTGATTCAAATAACCCCACCGCATTTGAATCCAATCCAACTAATAAACATCAAAATAAACTTCGTCGACGACCTTGAACAGATGGAGGTGGAGCTGGTTAGGTTGTAGTAGTGATTCGCCGGAGGTGGTAATTGACGAGGGGTTGAAGGGGTTGAAGAAGAAGAAGAAGAAAGTAATAGGCATGAGGGCAGTGTTGTCTTTCCTTTTTTTCTCTTTTAATCCAGGGACAAAATGGTCATTTCATTAATTTACGACCAAATTTTCCATTGACAATTGAAGTCAACGACGCCCAAGGTTAGATTGACACCGTGATGAGGGATGATCTTGGGTGGAGGAGAAGGGATGATTTCAGGTGGGGAGAAGGGCTGAGATGGGGTGGAGGAGAATGGGCTGATTTCAGGTGGAGAAAAAGTGATGCGATGGCGGGCGGTGGTGCGGTGGTGTTGCACAGTGATGTTATGTAGTGGCAGGCGGTGGCGCAGTGGAGCAACAGTGGTGGTGGTGGTGGAGCAGTGACGGCGGGTAAGGTATAATTGTCTACACAAATTTAGCTTTTGATTTGAGGGACATTTTTGTCATTTCTAGTGTGGTCGACAGTTGGAAGGCCAAAGTCAAAATCGGAAGTGCCACCTTGGGTTATATTGACACTTTTGTTAAATAGTTAGGGATATTTTTTTAATTTCAAACGAGGGTTATATTAACACTTTAGCGACTGTACATGGTTATATTGATATAATAACCCAAGGGGAAAAAAAGGTTTGGAAGCTTCTTGACAGAAGTGTTACAAACATAAAATCGCTGAGCCAGGTGTACGCTTCTTTCCGGACACAGTCGATCCAGGCACAACAGTCCCGCAAATTTAGAAAATCGTTCACCGAAATTCAACTGCAATTCCTCTTTTGATTTTTCCAGCTTTCATTTGATTTGATGCAATTTTTCTCTCCCGCGAGTCGCATTGACCACCGCCGCCGCCGACAGTTTTCAACCCTGGATCTCATCAGCGCCGTCTGATATCCGGCAGTCGGAAATTCGGATCTTAAGTCTAGGAATTATGCCCGTAGCAGCTTCAGCTATTTACTTTTTGAACCTCCGGGGCGATGTCCTCATCAACCGCCTCTA
>JAULKM010009666.1:0-14861 GCA_032355605.1 Rubia tinctorum
TATATATATATATATATATATATATACCTCAAGACATGGGCTTGGAAGCCTAAATAAATTGCTCACAAGGTTATGTTTAGCTACTAGAGTTCATACTAATTAGCAAATACAAATCACACATGAATTCAAGATAAAACTAAGATGGAAAAACTTGGTTTTTCTGCTGTGGAATCGGGAGAGAAAAGTTCAGTATGAAAGAGAAAAGTAGTGAGTATCTATAGTACAAAATGTCCAAAAAGTAAGAGGGAGTCACAACTCGCGACGGAGTGTCGCGACTCGGGCCGCAGAGTACTCTGCCCTCACAAATTTACCTTTTTGTGTCTTAGCATAGTAGTCATCTTTTCTCTTCTTTAGGTCTTCAAAGTCTTCATTGTCTTCAAAATGGAGTCTTTGGAGTCTTCAAATATTCCAACAATTACCTCTTCTCACAAAATCCGACCATTTTAATCATTCATTTAATTTGGTCATTAACTAACTTAACTTCCCCAATTAATTCAAGGTGCATCAGCCAACTCGAGAAAGTGGAAAGTCCCTGCATTTTGGCGGTCTTTTCACCTGATTTCAAAGTTGTTATTGATTACTCTATTTCGGGGAGTCTTTTTGTGTTCCTAAAATGCTATAAAAATCATGTATCAGGGTGTTCATTCCTTGAAAATTCTTCTCGTGTAGAAATTTACAGCCATGATTTACTCCTTTCAGTTATTTGTATTTTCTTTTCTGGGGAAACCCCCAGATTTTCTTCCAGTTTCTGTTAGTATTCTTGACGGAAAAAAGACTGCTTACCGAGAGGAGAGTGTGCTTGTTACCTGGTTTATGGGATTTTATTCCCTTAAATCTCTGAAAATCTCACCAAAAACCTCGTTGTTTAATGCTTAGCTTGTCGTCCTCTGCTCAGGTATAATAACATATAATTTCTTGCATAACTTGCTTTTTTTGTGCTACAGTCATTTCTTAGCATTTTTTTTCCTTTTCAATGAATTTGACCAATCATAGCATGAAATACAGGCACGAAACCTTTAGGGCTCTCGTTAAATTACTTAAACAACTGCAAGGTAGGCAGACTGGTTGATTTGTTCCCATCAACTCTTCTCGGAAATTTCCATACCTTGCCCATGGTTTTGTAACCAGTTGTTGGTAGGGAGAAAATGAGTGTGGAGTGTTGGAAGATCCATGTATGCAATCCTTCCAGGCTATCTGCCAATGCCGCAGAATATGTTATCTTCAATTAGAAGGGGCAGCTCTGCCAAGGTGGTGTCAGTAGGAGAGTGAATCCAACTTCTTCTCGATTTCCCCATCCACTAGATCTCGTTCTCAGCTAAGTAGTTTGGAACCCAAGGACTTTCCTCCTTTAGTGGGATCACAACGGGCTCGGGTACATGAAGGAGATGCCTAAGTTTTGAAGTGTTGATCCTTCTTTCGAAGTATTTTTATATAGCTAGTTAATGTTTTGTGATAAGATAGCTTCAGTTTTAATCCCTAGTTTTTCTAAACTCGAGAATTATCTTTGAGGAATAAATCATCCTTTCTTTATCCTTTTTTGTTGTTTATTTCTCCTTTTCTAGAGAAAATAATCTCCATATGGCCATGAACTGACCATTCGTGAAATAAAAGTATCACCCTTTGTAATCTCATAAGGCGAGATATGATCCTTGGAGCTACATAGATTGGGTACCCATCCTTAGAATTTTATGGAATGAGTACCGATCCTTATGATTTTAGAGCGTGAGAGCTGATCCTCTGCATTTTATTTTTAATTTTTTTTCGAGTGAGTGCCAATCTTTAAGGTTTTAGAACGTGAGAACAAATCTTCAGCATTTTGGCTTTAAGGATTTCTGAAGTGAAAGCCAGTCATCACAATATTTTCCTTAAGGTTTTTTGGAGTGAGACTCGATCCTCACCATTTTGGCCTTAAGATTTTTCAGAGTGAGAGCCAATCCTCACCATTTTGGCTTTAGAGATGTTTGCATATTCAAGCTTTGGTTCGGCCAAGTGGTTGTCACCACTTAGGCTTTCGCTTTGTCCCTTTTTGGGGCATCTTCTGATGAGACACTCATATGGTTTTTTTGTCAAAAGAAGATTATCTTCTGATGAGATATCTTGTTAATGGAGAGTGGCTATCCTCTAATGGAATTTTAGCTTGTTTGGGAGATCTCTTTTGGTGAGACGTCTCTTCATTGTATAGTGGCAATGCCATGTGTTTTGAAAATAATCATAATTTTATTTTTAAAAATATGCGGCCCTATTGTTCCTCGTGGGGTGAATGACTCCTAGGGCATCAGCTTAAAAAAAGTGTTTCCAACATATAACTTTTGTTTCAGAGAAACTACATCCTGGATGTAACACGGAGATGTCGTTGATGGAGAATATACTTTCAACAATGATCTATCTTCTAGAGACTCAGTTTCCCATTATGTTTTCTAGCATGTAGTTTCCTTGAGCATGTGTTTCGGAGACTTTATATGGACCTTCTTAGCTGACTGTCAACTTCCCTTATCTCAAAGGAAAAATTGGGTATTTCGTATCCTTTCATGATGGGAATTCTTAATGTTGTCTTTCATCTTAGCTTGATAAAGCTTATATTTTTCTCATCCAGCAAATCTAGGTCCGTACGGACTTCTTCATCATCCTTTTTCTCCTATGGTCTAGTTGTCCGAGAACTTAGCAAGTCAATTTTTGCATGTATTACCGCTTGCATCTAGTATACCAGGCTTAACGGTTTCTTCCGTGATCGCTCTCACGATTGTCCGACATGACCAAAGTACATTAGGAAATTCATACACGTAATTTCTTCAAACCCCACCAATTGAGCCCTTATATTTTTTACGATTACTCGGTGGATAACTTTGACTTGACCGTTAACTTGGGGGTGGTGCAGCGAATTGAGTTTCTACTGGATGTTTAAGTTTTCACAACACTTCTTAAATGAGTTGGGGTACTGCCTATCATTATATGTGATAAAGATTCTAGGTATCGCGTACTTGCACGTTATATTTCTTTTTTTTTAAAAAAAGTCAATGCAACTCGTACCTTTCAAGTTTGTTAACGATCTGCCTCTACCTATTTGGTGAAGTAGTTAATGGCTACAATCACATACTTTACTTCTTCAATTGTATCCAGGGATAGCCCTATCAGTTCAATTTCCCATTTCTCGAACGACCAAGATCTAAAAATTATCTCCATCTCTTCTTTGGGAACTTGTATCATCAGGGTATGCTTTTGACATGGAATGCAAACCCCTTGGTGTACTTCTTGGATGATATATTTTGATTCATTTGGCTTTACACATCGCAAGAGGGGTATCATATACCCTTTCTTTTATAAAGCGTGATTATGTATACTTTAAATTTTACCTTTATAGCCCCCACCTTATCTTCAGGTAATGTGACATCCCTTAGATATCTTATGATCGGCATCATCCCATTCTCAGCTTCATCCATGACTATTACAAACTATTCCTCGTAGCTGCAAAACTTTAATGTTTCCATTAACAACTATTTATGACATCTTAGACTTAGATCGATTAATGCTAACTTTATTAGAGCATCGGTCTTTTTTGGCTGTACTCTCTAGGAACCTGAGTTAAGGTGTATCTTTTGAAATTTCTCAGCATCGGTTGTACCAGTTCCAAATATTTATGAAGATTCCTTTCCCTAGCCTCGTACTCCCCTTGACTTACTGAACCACTATTTGCAAGTCACTAAATATCTTCAAGTGTTGTACCTCTAGATTTTGGTCAATCTCATACTTGTAATCAATGCTTCATATTCGCTTTTTTATTAGTGGTTCAAAAGTAAAAAATGTAAGGCACGTGGAAAACATTTATCATATGGGCTAGTTAAGGGACTCCCGCTTCACTTCGTTTGGTGTGGGATGAATCATCTACATACCGATTCCCCTACAATTATCTTCAATGAATAGTTCTTCTAGGATATCCTCGGTGGCTTTACTATATAATCAGCTAAGGTTTGGCCCTTAATTGTTGTTCCTAAACTATATTATATACCATGCCCGCCTAGTTCGACTGCCCATTTCATCATTCTATCAGAGAATTCAGGTTTAAGAAGTACCCGATGGATCATATGATTAGTTAGTAGCACAATTTTATGAACTTACAAGTCGGGGTGCAGGCGTCGGGCTATATGCACTAAAACTAAGATTAATTGTTAGGTATGTCAATTAATTACATATATTTAACAATTTCTTTTTATTTGATTACAAATGCATGATTTATAATTTTATTTATTTTCTGCACTAGATGAGATCTAGTACCCCGTGATCCCCTCAATGTCGACACCTACACCATTTCCCTCGACAAGCCACATTTTAGCTGCATTTTATCGCAACAGTACTTTGGGACTATTCCCACTATGGTAAATACACTTGATACATTTAATTTATTTTATTTTCATTCATTGCCTTTTTTTATAATCATTCCATAATAACTTATTTTTTTCATAATTTAGTTCATCCCTGGGGACAATCACAACACGCCTGCCAGATAAGAAAGTCTTGGTCGTGCTCTGGGGCAATAGTGAGGAATGGTACATGTACTATTGAGGAAACAGAAAGAACGAGGCTTTTTCCTCAAAGGGGCAAATTATTTGATATCCCGGGAATACCTAAGAGTATCGTATCCCCAGGAGATCATTTGTAGTTTAAAATTAAGATCCTAAATTATGGATAATAGATTAATATGTATCATGATTTTTAGATTACTTGCATTAATTGATAAATTACTAGGAATACGAATTGCATTGTACCTAGGGGACATTATATCCAATTTGTCCCAAATGAATGGAAAAAATATCAGCTGGACAACGGGTTGTTTCATGGAGATGCAATTTTTTTTAACTGCTAAAAGGCGACCGAGTTCAAATATATATAAACACGAGTTCTATTCTTGCGAAAATAAATTTTTAAATAAGTGATGCAATTTAATGGAACAAAATATTTTAAAAGCATTAAATTAATGGTGAAGTTAGTTAATGGGATGGTAAAGGGTGTGTTTGGCAGGACTTATAAGTATTTTGCTTATAAACTAAACACATTTTTGGTATATGGTAAACTGTTAAAAAAAATCCTTATTTAAGAAGTCTAAACTATTTTTTAAGGAAAAGTAAATGCTGCTCTCCCTTACTTTTAAAATAAGCCAAAATAAATTAGTTTTACTTATAAGTACAAGTCTGCCAAACACACCCAAAATCTTTTGAATGGTAGCATTCTTGTTCAGGTAATCTAACTAAATTCAACCCATCTTCATAGATTTAGGTAAATTAAATATGAGATGGTCAGTGAATTGGGTCTGATTTACTGGTAATCCACACTTTCTATAACTGAGAGATTCTGGTTCAAAACACACTTCCATTAAGAATTGTGAATATTAGAGCAATTTCTTGATGGAGATTACCTAGCGTCATGAGATTGTGTCAGTGGGTCTCGTTGTGGTTTTCCAACTTGCAGGTGGTCGATGATGGTGAGATCGTGGTGGCGGCGGTTCGATGGTGGTGCAACATTTGGGTGTTCAGTGTTCTCAGGAGGGCGTCCCTAGCTATTCAAATGGATGGAGTTTCATGTTTCACTGAGTTTCAATAGATTTAATGGTGGTGTCTCCTACTTAGGTCCTAGATTAGGATATTTATATGTAATTTGGTTGCTTGTATAATCTTTCCAAAAAAATTGAGATGGTCACTTGTTAGACAGCCTAAACTTTAGGCAGAGACATTAGTCCAATTCTAAGTCTATTCTTCTCTAGGGACCTATACCAAATATTTTTTCAGGGACTTTTCCCCTTTTTTTCCCAGAGACCTTTCCCAAAAAAATAAATCCAGGGACCTTCCCTCAATTCTTCTCCCTCCTGCTGCGATCTACAAGTATATATATATATATATATAATCAAATAAATATCTATAAAAAAATTATAAAACATCAACATATATGTCAAACTAAAAATCATAAAAAATAACTACAACTAAAAAAAATTAACTAAAAATCATTAAAAATCAACTACAATTGCAACAAATATATCAACAAATTAAATAAATATCAATAAAAATTGTAAAATATCAATATAATTGCCAAACTAAAAATCATAAACATCGAATTCAACTAACAAAACATCTGCAAATCTTAAAACATCTATTACCATTGCAACAAAAAAAATACTCCCTCTGTCCCACTCTAAATTGCTTAATTACTTTTTGGGAGTCAAACTATGTAAACTTTGATCGTAAATATAGTTTAATCTATATATAATTAAAATATCATTTGAGATATTGTTATATTCATCTTAATATATATTTTCTAAATATCAATTTTTTATACGACATTATTAAAGGTAACTTGAGATATTTATGGTCAAACATGTTCATTGAACACTGTGAAAACGTAATTAAGCAATTTAGATTGGGACAAAGAGAGTATAAAAAGTCAAATAAATATCAACAAAAAAATGAAAAACATCAACATAATTGGCAAACTGAAAAATCATAAATATCGGTTACAACTAACGAAACATAACTGAAAATCATAAATAAAAAATCAACAAATATTAAATTGTCAAACTTGTTTTTAAAAAGTTACAAACATCAACTCATATCACTCAAAAATCTACAATCATCAACTCATATCACCTAAAACTCATCCGAAAAATGAAAAACATCAACATGAGAGAAAAACAACTACAAACATCAACGCATATCACCCAAAAGTTACAAACATCAACTCACATCAACTCATATCAACTAAACTTTACTCGAAAATAAAAAACACCAGCATGAGAGGAAAAAAACTTACAAACATCAACTCATATCACCTAAACCTAACTCAAATTAAGAAAAATATCAACATGCGAGAAAAAAAAAGGATATTTCCTCCGTCCTACTAATAACTTTCTACTTTCCTTTTTTGTCTATCCTACTAATAACTTACTATTTCTAAAATTTCTACATTTTCCATAAATATGTGTTCATAACTTTTCGTTTCATTTAATTCATGTGGGTTCACTGCCATCACCCATTAAAAAGATGACACGTAGACTTGTTTTAAAATTTGTGCAAAGCACAATTCGTAACTTTAAAAGTGGGACAGATGGAGTACAATACATTAACTCAAATCATCCAATAAGGTACAAATATCAACTCATATCATCTAAATCTCCCCGAAAATTGAAAAACATTAACACGAGAAAGAAAAAAACTACAAACAAATTCACATCGATATGGAATCATAAAAGTGACCATGGGAATAATGTATCTTGTCAAGTTCAATGTCCATCAATTGATTCAAACCAACAATGTACAAATGCAAGAACCAAGCAGCAATAATAGCCTGGAAAATTAAAAAAAATGGCAAATATAATCTTTCAAGACATATTCAAAACTTGAACTTTCAAGCTGGCCTACCACACAAATCAGAACAAGAAATTGGGGAGAATATCAATGTTCCCATAGTATTTCGCATCTGCTGCAACCTGCCGCATCAATCTAGAGTAAACTGATGTCAGATACACTTTAATAGAGAGAGCAAGCATTAACGAAGCAGAGCATGAACATGAAGAAGAAAATATTACCCTGCTCCCCCATCGGTTTGGGCATCAATATGGCCCGCCTACTCAACAGAAGATTGACAACCTCGACAACCTCGACATTCCCTCCTGTTGTTCGTCGCGGCGCTCTTCTTCCAGCTCGTCGTCACTCGTGCACTTTCCCTCCTTCTCACTACCAGTGGCGGAACTAGAAAAATATTTGAGGAGGGGCGGGGTTGGGCAGGGCTGGGCTGGGCGGGGGCTGGGCGGGGCTGGGCTAGGAGGGGCGGGGCTGGGGTATATTACCCTAGTCACCGGAGGTTTGGGGGGCGGCCGCACCGGCTCTCCCCCGTAGTTCCGCCGCTGCTCACTACAACGATAATTTGGAACCTAAGACGACAAGCTGGTGGCGCCGGTGTTAACTGCCATCATTATCTGCCGATCTCTGGCCATCAGATTCCTTAACACCGCCTATAACTAGCCCTAAATAACTGCCAAAGACTCAACAATATCAGCAAGAACCTTCAAAGCTTTGACCACTCTGGCTAAACCTCTAATTCTTCTTTTTCCTGCACCGACAAGCTCGACAACTTCACCGACAACGAGGACGGAAAACTCAGGTGCTGATACTGGAGCGCGGCACAGATCTGGAAAACGAAGATCTCCGGTGGATACAAGAGAGAAGCCATTGGAGAGTTGAGAAATTGCCTTCAGCAGAAATCAGAGTTCTTCATCGTAGAATTTCACCGTATTGAATAAATCCGAGGGTTTCACACCTACGAATACAAAATATACTAACACAAGAATAATAGACATGAAATAAAGAAGAGATTGAGATGAGAATTTTACCTAGGTTTGGACGAATTGTCATACGTCTTACTTGGAGAATGGTTCAATATATCATTTCAAGATTACAATGATTACAGACTCTCAATGGTTCCTCCTTTATCTCAAGAATTTCTCTCAAGGTGTTTGTTCTAACTAAGTTGTTCTCTCCCCTCTATTTTTGCCCTCCCGGCCCCTACTTCTAACTTCTTCTTGTAGCTTTCTAATTCATCCCATGGCAAAGAATTATTTTTTCGCTTTTTTAAGACCCTTAGCCCCACCTTATAAGAAACTACCCATTTCTCACATTTTTCCTAATGCACACTAAATACCATTTATGCAAAACAAGGAAAGAAAAAAAGGGTCACAAGCATGTAAGGTGGGCTCGGCCCATACATAAAGCCAACAAACCCACAAATCTCCACCTTGCTTTATGAAGAACCGGGACCAAACAACTACCAACAACACTGAGAACCTCCATCAAGTCATTCTCCATATTCTTCTCTAGCTGCTCAACTTCGTGACGTTAATCAAGTCATAACAATGCCGGAACTTGATCCCCGTCACCACCTTTGTAGCCATATTCGCCGGATTATCATCTGTATGCGCTTTCTCAACAACAACGGACCCATCGATGGCTACATCTTGAATGAAGTGTAGCTTTATGTTGATGTGCTTTATCCTCTCATGATACATTTGGTTCTTGTTCAAGTGTATCACACTTTGATTATCACAAAACACATTCACCTCATTTTGTACGATCCCGAGCTCATTGATCAACCCTCTTAACCAAAGATATTCCTTTACACCTTTCGTGATGGCGATGTACTCGTCCTCCATCGTAGAAAGTGTAATCACCTGTTGCAATTACGCCTTCCAACTCACCGCACAACCAAATAAAGTTAATACATACCCGATCAATGACCGTCTCTTGTCCAAGTCACCTGCGAAGTCTTTAATCCTCTCAACTTAGCATTACCTTCATTTACCCGTTTGTAGTGTAAGACAACATTTGAAGTTTCCTTCACAAACCGAAGAACCCGCTTCGTTGCCTCCCAATGTTCTCTTCCCAGAATAGCCATAAACTGCCTCACAAGGCCAGCCATATATGCTAAATCTGGTTCATGTGCACACCATGGCATACGTGAGACTTCCAACGACACTTTCATAGAGAGTCCGTTCCATGCTTACTAGACCATCCTTGGTCTTTGGTGACATCTTTGTAAAGAATTTGAAATAAGCAGCCAAAGGTGTTTGAACCGCCTTTACCTCCGATATCTCGAACTTAGCCACCACCTTCCGAAGATAATCACATTGAGACACAAATAATTCACCGCGTCTCCTATACCATGTGATTTCCACCCATAAAATCTTCTTGGCGGATCCCATGTATTTCATTTCGAACTCACTTCCCAAAAGCCGTTTCAAATTATGGGCTTCAATCTTGTTCTTCGACACTATCAGCATGTCATCAACATATAGTAACAAGAATATTCCTCTACCATCAACCCACTTGACATACACACTACTATCAAAGTTACTCCATGCGTACCCATTTCGCACCATGAACTCGTCAAACCTCAAGTACCATTGTTTAGGGGATTGCTTCAAACCATAGAGAGGTTTTCTAAGAAGACATACATTTTCCTCATCTCCAACCTTGATGAACCCTTCTGGTTAAGCCAGGTAGATCCTCTCCTCAAGATTCCCATGAAGAAAAGACGTCTTCACATCCAGTTGCTCAAGCTCTAAATCATATTGTTTACCATAACAAGCAAAACTTGACTGGATATGTGCTTCACACGAAGGAGTAGATCTCATTGAAGTCGGCTCTTTGTTTTTGTGTGAAGGCTTTAGCCACCAATCTTACCTTACACATTGTCTTCTCAAACCCAACAATGCATTTCTTTCATTTTGAACACTCATTTGCAACCAACCACCATTGATTTTTTGGCTTGTCCACAAGTACCCAAGTCTTTTCTTGTCAAGCAATGTCATTTCCTCTTCCATTGCACACTTCCATATCTATTTATCTTTTCCTATCACTGCTACCCGATATGACTTTGGTTTTGAGTCTTCTAACTCTTCCGCAATAACAAATGCAAAAGAAACTAAATTGGAGTAACCATACCTCTCTGGTGGTCGTGTTTCTCTTATATGTCGATCCCTTGCCAATTGGTATGAGTTTAGGCTCCCATCATGACTTTCTCCGCCTAACTCTTCAAGTTCTTCCAAGTGACCCTCATCTTTATTTTCCTGTTCATCTCTACATTTCCCCAATAGATCCACCTCAATTTTGGCTCTTTCCTTAGCAACCTCCATGCTATCCTTGGCCTCTTGAGTAGCCATGGCCATGTAGTACTCGTATTCTCTAAAGACAACATTCTGGCTACTGACACATTTGGACGCTTCACCTTCTTTGTACCAAAGCTTCCAACCATTCACGCCCTCAGGATAACCAACAAACATACACCTCTTTGCTCTTGAATCTAACTTTTCCTCTCTTTGGCACATGTAAGCCAGACAACCAAATACCTTCAAGTTGTCGAGCATCGGTGGGGAACCATTCCACACTTCTTCCGGTGTCTTGCAATTCAAAGACGTCAAAGAACGTCGGTTGATCAAGTAAGCCATTGTGTTCTAGCTTCTCTCCAAAACATCTTCGATAAAACGGCCTCAAATAACATGCTTCTCACCCTCTCAAGTAGCGTTTGGTTCATCCGTTTCGCAAGTCCATTTTGTTGTAGAGTACCCCGTACAGTTTTGTGCCTAACCATACCTTCGCCCTTGATGTACCGGGTGAATTCATCACTCAAATATTCCAAACCATTATTCATTCAAAACTTCTTGATTTTTCTCCCGGTTTGTACCTCTACCATCTTCTTCCACTCTTCGGACTTTCCAAAAGCTCTATCCTTATGCTTCAAGATGTAGACCTAAACCTTCTGAGAATAATTATCTATGGACGTGATGAAATGCCGACCTCCACCTAGAGTTGGCATCCTTGACGGCCTCCACAAGTTCGAATGCACATAGCTCAACGTGTCCCTCGTCACCTCCTTAGATTGTGGAAACTTCACTCTTGCGGATTTGCCGTAGTTACATTTTTCGCTAAAAGTCACTAAGTTTAACACCCCCAAAAAACCTTCCTTGCTCAACTCCTTCAAGCCTCTATCACTCAAATGACCCAACCTCTTGTGCAATAGGCTTGCCAAAGATGCCTCTTTTGGTTCTACAACCGCCACCACATCACCAATTAAGGTGCTATCTTAAAGGACATAGAGACCATGCTATCTAACACCCCTCATGACAAATATCGACCCCTTAGTGACCTTCAAGACATTATTTTCACCTTCCCAACAAAACTAAAGTTGGTCCAAAATACCAAGTGAAATAAGATTCCTCCTTGTTATAGGACATGCCTTACCTCCGTCAAAACTTGCTTAATCCCATCATGCGACTTAATCTGCACCGTACCCATTTTGGCCACCTTACATGACTTGTTGTTCCCGAGAAACACTGAGCCTATATTGACTTTCTTGTAACTCTGAAACCAACTTTCATGCAGTGTCATATAGAATGAGCATCTGGAGTACATGATCCAAAGTTTTTGGATTGAGTGGTGTAGACTACGAGAAACTTGAAGCTCTCGTAACCATCAACAACTTCTTGAACAATTTCTGCCTCTCCATCTCGTCTCTTGATCGCTCAATCTCCTCAATTCAGACAATTCATCTTCATGTGTTTTTCTTCATGGCACTTGTAACACTTGATGATGAATTTCTTTGAGTTTCAAGACTGAGCCATGACTTCTTTCCCTTAGGGTCCCTCTAGTCGTATCTACCTTGATCCATAACCAAACTATCTCCGCTAGTACCTTTCAGTTCTATCCACTGCTTGTGTTCCTTTGACTTCAATGCCCTAACAGCTTCCTTCAGAGTAATCTCCTCTCTACCATGTTGAAGGATGTCAACCATGTGATCGTACGATCTTGGCAATTTAATAAAGTAAAACCAATGCTTGATCTTCATCATCATTCTTCCCATTAATGTTCTCCATATCGATAATCAACTTGTTGAACTCGTCAAGATGCTCCATAAAATCCTTTACTTCCACCATCTTGAATGTGAAAAATTGTGCCTTGGGAAACAACTTGCTAGACAATGTCTTTGTCATGTAAAGTGACTCTAACTTCAACCATATCTCGGCCGCCAACATGAATCGTATCACCTCCCGCAACACCCTGTCATCAAGCTCTTTTTAACACCTCCTCCTTCTTTGCAACATCCCATGTCACTGGAAGGTTATCGGACCCGTTTAAAGCCTTCTCGAGACCCTTGTTCTCTAGGTGAGCTAGCATCTTCACTTTACACAATCCAAAGTTATTTGAGCCATCAAACTTCTCAATATCCACTTTCAAGGCTAAAGTCATCACAGAACAACCCAAAGCTTCAAGAAGGCAATTTGTCGAACACTTGGTGTGCACATGAAACAACACAAAACCAACCCAAACTTCCAGCCCAACCTTGCTCTGATACCAATTTGTTGAAAAAATCCAAGGGTTGTACACCTATGAAATACTGGCACAAGAATAATCGATAAGAAATAAAGAAGAGATTGAGATAGGGATGATCATGAGTCAGTCTGGGTAGGGTCTATTAAGACCCAGACCCGACCCTAAAAAATTTAGTTAGACCCAGACTCGACCCAGACCCGTAGGGTCTAAAAATATTAGACCCATACCCAAATCCAATGCGTCCAAAATGGGTTCTAAATGGGTCTAATATTCTGATTTTCTTTCTTCACTACTTAAAATTACATTATCTCAAATACAAATAATTCAAGTTCAATATGCATCTGAATTACATTTTCAAGAAAAAATATACAATACATATTATTTGTTGAATTAAAAATAATAATACTAAGAGATTATGAAAGTAATTTAAAAATTAGGTTAAAATTATATATACAGTTAGGGTTATATAGGTGTACGGGTTGGATTTTTGTCGAGTCTGAGTCTTAATATTTTAGACCAAGACCCGATGACTCTAAATTTTTGGACCCATACCCGATCCAACGGATCTAGACCCCGTGGGTCTGGGTCGGGGTCCTAGACCCATGATCATCCCTAGATTGAGATGGGGATTTTACCCAAATTTGGACAAATTATCCTACATTCTACTTGGAGAATGGTTCATTATATTATTTCGATATTACAAGGATTACAAACTCTCAATACTTCCTCCTTTCTCTTAAGAATTTCTCTCAAAGTGTTTGTTCTAACTAAATTGTTCTCTTCCCTCTATTTTTGCCCTCTCGGTCCATGCTTCTAAGCTACTTCCCGTAACGTTCTAATTTGTCCCGAGGCAAGGAATTGTTTATTGTTTTGTTTAAGACCCCAGTCACACCTTATAAGATATTGCCCATTTCTCACATTTTTCCTAATGCACACTAAATACCATGTATGCATAACATGGAAAGACAAAACAAAATGGGTCGATCACTCCATACTTCAACGACTTTTTCTAGAAATTTTTCTCTCACTAGAAGTAGTGTGAGAGCAAGAAGGTTTTCTAAGTCCAAATGGTTCCCTTAAATATCAACTCTTTTTTCTTCAAATTTTCTACCAAAACAAAATCTGTCACATCTGTTTGTAAGTTGTCCTTAGACTACATATTAACCTTTGCAGTACTAAGTAGTCACAAGAGTTGCTCCAAAAGGGACTGACTCTCTGGTGTGAGATCTTCTGTTCATTAAAGGATTGTTAAAACACTTAAGTTTAAAACTCCAAAACATTAACTTATACTCATAATCTTGTTTCTTTTGCTCAAGATATTAAATCTATATTCTCATCGTATCACTATTGAGACAGATTTGGTGGCATTTTGGAAACTATTAAAAGAATAATAAAGTAATTGAAAAGATACCCGTTGTCTCTATATCAGGCAAAGCAATTCATTTATTGTTCAAGAGAATTATTTTTGTGGTCTGACAATATTATATAGCATCAAAGTGTCTTTCTCATGAAAAGGGATGTTCACCAAACAGATTGAAAATTAACCAAATTCAGGCGACGCAGCAGTAAATAATTCCCTTGTTGAAATATATATCCCACATCGGTTTCTTACAAAGATAATGACTTACATATAAGGTCTTGGGTTACCTCCACTTAGTACCAATTGGTTTTAATATGGAAGCCCAAGAATCCTTTAAATTTAACATACGGGAATTAATCTCACTATTTCTTGCCGTTTTATTTAGCTCCCTTACATTCAGTGGCGGAACTAGTCCAAAACTTGAGGAGGGGCGGATCTTGGGCGGGGCGGAATTTAGCACTTCCAACATTAATTTTATCAGGCCGGATGAGACATTCCGAGCCCTCAGATCCCCAACACTATCTTTGCTAAACCCTTCATTCCATCCCACAACAACCAGGTTGATTTTCTCATTTCCTTTGCTCAATTCTTTAACAATGCTCCATTCATTGTTTTGTGCCTCAGTTTCATCTTGCTTC
>JAULKM010009702.1:0-14860 GCA_032355605.1 Rubia tinctorum
AATGTCTAGCTTTGTTTACTGAAAATTATTGCATTTTACAGAAAATCAGTACGAGGAATGTGATTGGTCTGGGTGAATAATAAAGGGGGGGTTTATTGGCTTTGTCTACTGGATTTGAATGTTCGTCTCTTGCATTCTTTACCGACAATTGCTTCAGTCACTTCTTCTGATTTATGACATCAGCGTTTTGGGCATTCATCCTCTACGGTGTTGTCTTCTACTTCTACTATTGATTTTATCATAAATAAAGTTTTTGTTCCTTGCTCTGTCTGTCATGGAGCAAAACAGACTAGACATAGTTTTCCTTTAAGCAATTCAAATGCTACCTCTTTATTTGAATTAATACATTGTCATGTTTGGGGTCATTATAAAACACCATCTTCTAGTGGTGCATTTTATTTTTTAAACTATAGTTGATGATTACTCCTGCTCTGTTAGGGTTTATTTTTTAGCTGCTAAGTCTGATGTAGCATCTAGATTTACTAAATTTTGTGCTGTGATCAAAAACCAGTTTGGACGTGTGATTAAGCGTGTCCGGACTGATAATGGTACCGAATTTCTACCTTTGAGATAATATTTTGCTGACTCTAGGATCATTTTTGAGAAATTTATGGTTGATACACCACAGCAGAATGATCGGGTTGAGCGCAAGCATCATCTTTTTCTTAATGTGGCTCGTGTTTTACGCTCTCAAGCCAATCTTCCTATTACGTTCTGGGGGGAATGTGTTCTTACTGCTACTTATTTGATCAATCGGAACCCCACCAAGCAACTCGATGGGCGCACACCTTTTGAGCTACTTCATGGACGTCCTCCAAATTACAAAGCTATACGAGTTTTCGGTTATTTGTGTTTTGCCTCATACATTCCCAGATTCTGAGACAAGTTTACTCCGCGATGTCGCAGATGTTTGTTTCTTGGGTATCCTGCCGAAAACAAATGATATCATCTTTTTGACTTGGAAACTTGTACTTACTTCAACAGTCGGGATGGTGATTTTTATAGAGACCAGTTTCCGTACAGTGCCATAACGGAGAACTTCCCGACGCCGACCACCTCACCACCGGCTACTACACTGCCGGCGGCCCTGATAACAGTCTACGTACCACCATGTACGCCGATCGCTATGACCGGGCGTGACCCTCCACCCACCACCGATGTCCACACGACGTTGGCCACTGATGTCCATGCACCGCCGACCGCGAGCTCCAAGCACCGCCGGTCGTCGAGGTCCCCGCCCCGCCGAGCTACCTACTGTCTGACAGAGTGATCGTCCTCGTCGACCTCCTGCTTATCTGCACGACTATGTCTGCTTCATTGCTGATATTCATAACCCCCCACTGCTACGACCACACATGCGACATCACATTCCTCAAGTGTTCTCTATCCTTAATTTTGTAAATTGTAATAAATTTTCTGGTATGCATTCTAGATTTTTGGGTGCAGTAACTTCTAATGCAGATCCCACTACTTACTCTGAGGCTTCCCAGTATGCTCATTGGCGTGATGCCATAGCTGATGAGCTGAATGCACTTGAGCGCAACCAGACTTGGACCTTGTCTTCACTACCTTTACATAATACTGCCATTGATTGCAAATGGGTGTACCGAACCAATTTTAAATCTGATGGTTTCATTGAGCGTCACGAGACTCGTCTGGTGGTTCTTGGCGATCGCCAGAAAGAAGGTATTGATTATACTGAGACATTTTCTCTCGTTGCCAAGATGAGTTCGGTTCGTCTGTTTCTATCTGTTGCAGTTATTTGTGGTTGGGAACTTCACCAGATGGATGTGCATAATGCTTTTCTTCATGGTGATTTACATGAGGAAGTTTATATGCGCCCCCACCGGGCTATCCTGCGCCTCCGGGTCAAGTTTGTCGACTTCAGAAATCTCTTTATGGTCTTCGTCAGGCTCCTCGTAATTGGTTTGTGAAGTTGGCTCAGGCTTTACGTGCATTTGGTTTTGTTCAGAGTCAGGCTGATTGCTCTTTATTTGCTTTTCTCCGTGGTTCAGTTTCCTTGCATATCCTTGTCTATGTGGATGATTTGGTTATTGCTGGTAGTTCTTCGTCACTCATCTCTGAATTCAAGAAATACTTGAGCTCTTGTTTCTATATGAAGGATCTTGGTACACTTAAGTATTTCTTGGGTATAGAGATTGCTAGAAGACCGGATGAGATATTTCTCTCGCAAAGGAAATATGCCATGGACATTTTATCTGACACAGGTTTGTCGGCTTCTAAACCGACTGACTTTCCCATGGAGAAACAACATGATCTTGCAAAGGTTGAAGGACCTCTCTACGATAACCCTGAGCAGTACCGGCAATTGGTGGGACGCCTCATTTATCTAACTATCACACGACCTGAGCTTAGCTACTCTGTTCATACGCTTGCACAGTTGATGAAGTCTCCCTATGTTCCTCACTGGAAGGCTGCCATGCGTGTTCTTCATTATCAGAAGAGTCATCATGGTCAAGGTTTATTTCTATCTTCCCGTAGTTCATTACAACTGACTGCTTATTGTGATTCTGATTGCACACGTTGATCATTATCTGGATACTTTGTGACCATTGGTGATTCTCCGGTTTCATGAAAGACCAAGAAACAACCTACAGTTTCTCGTTCTTCTACGGAAGCGGAGTATCGTGCTATGGCAGTTGCATGCTGTGAATTACTGTGGCTTAAGTCTTTGCTTAAAGACTTGGGTGTTGTGCAATCTACTCCCATGCGACTGTTTTGTGATAGTCAGTCTGTTGTACACATTGCGGCTAACTCGGTATTCCATGAACGTATGAAGCATATTGAGGTTGACTGTCATTTCGTCCATGATCTTGTCCAATATAGTACTATAGATACTCATCATATTCGCACGACTGATCAACCTGCGGATTTGTTTACGAAGGCTCTTGGGCGAAATCAGTTTCATTCTTTGCTAGACAAGTTGGGCATTTCTGATCCATATGCTCCAACTTGAGAAGGAGTATTAAGGAATAGTAATATTACTTGTAATTGTAATTAGATTAGGATTCATTTTCTAGTCTGGTATAGGTCTTTTGTACAAGTATATAATATACCTCAGAGCATGAATACACACACAATTATTACCCATAAATTTTTCACATTTATTTTAGAAATTTTACATGAGTTTTGAAGTTCAATAACTTTCCTAGTAATTAAAAATAAACACAAAATAAAAATTAAAAGTAATTAAAAATTTTGAATTGATTCAAAACAATTTTTTTGAAGTGATTAAAATTTACTAGTAATTTCAAATTATAAAATTAATTATAGTATTAATAAATGTTTGGTTATGCAAAATAGGGAATCTGTTGGAGTTGAGTCATAACAAGGGGAATATTGATTTCCATTCCCTATTTTAGAGAAAATTTTAGGAAAACTATTGGACTTGCTCATACTTAGATGCATCCACTCACTAAATTTGATGATGGGATGACCGCATTTTAAATAACATACTTAGCTTAATGTGGGGGATGATTGGGTCTCAATTATTATGTTTTGGTAAATGAGAGACATCATACTAATGAGATTGATATGTCTGGAACTCGATTGGATTGCACCTCCAAATCCTTGGTTATGATCTGCAAGAAACAATCCCCGGAGAATGTCAGGGAAAACTCTCTAATGTCAAAGCCAGCCGTCGTTTTAGAATAAAGAATAACGAATGTATAAAATAAATGGACATACCTTGGTATTTATATCATTAAAACCCTAATAGTCATTGTATGTAACTCAAACTCTAATTTCTTGCGTAATAAGTGTCAAGGCTGACTAGGATACAAGTAGACCCTATTGGGCTGAATTAGTCTAATGGTCTCACTTAACATTATAGGTTGTGGGCCATAGCAAATGGGGAACATAAGGGTATCATCAAGAGCCCCAAAAAAACTAAGGGTGAGTTCGAGGGTTTGAAGGATGATTTCCTCTCGAGGGATTCCGGAGGAAATCTGGCCATTCGAAGGATGAAAAACATAGTGAGGGAACTTAGAGGAAATTTGGCCCTCTTTAATATCTACGATCTTCGAACCCATCGATACAACAAGAACACTTAAGTTTTCTCAAATAAATATCCTATTATTTTGAATTTGAAGGAGCACGTGTGACGCGTGAAGGAAAAGGAAGTGGGAAGGTGTAAAATGCGTGGAGGATATCATTAATGATATCCCCCATGTTCCCACGTATTTTCAGACTTTCCATTTCCCAAGGTAATCATTTCCTTTTTCGCGCCTCTTTAGCCCCCATAACTTCATTCTAAAACCGTTTGTCTTTCCCACTTCTTATTTGTAGGTTTTTTAGAATCACAACATTCGGAGTTCTTCTCATCTCATCAGTGCTCATCTCTAAAATCTAGATTATTCTCCCTCATCAAGTAACCTTTTTCCTTTACTTCCCTAAGCTTGCTTCTCTTTTAATGGCTTCACCACCCTACAACCCCCATCAAAGAGGTGAAAAATCCTCATCTCTCCTTGAGATTTCTCATGAGGGGGTCCCAACTACGAAGGTCTTCATCCAGAAGATAAAGCCCAGTCATCTGAGAGAACTGTTTCAGAGGGTAGTAAGGCTCAACTTGGAAGTTATCGTCCGTTTCCAGATTTCGGTGAATTTCCTGCCAGAGAGTCGTTTATTAAGGGATTGTCTTTTAGATTAGGACATGGAAGGGGCAAGGGTTTGATGAAGCCTTCAAACATGGGAGGCCCAGAACTTGTCGAGTCCCAAGAGGCAACTCGAGAACCAGAATCTATTCCCATAATGGTCCAGTCGAAGAGAAAGTTTATTGCTAGAAAATACAAGCGGAAGGAGACTCATCCAATTAAGGATGGTCCTCAAGATGATTCGGATGAGGAGTTATACGTCATGTCAAACGAGGTATTGAAGTTCATCAAAACTCTTCCGTTACAGCAATGCATTCATGAAAATGCTAAGTTAAATATTCTCGAGGATGATGAATCTCCAACAACTTTACAAGTAGAAAGGTTTATCATTCATCATCGTCACCTTAGGTATGGGCTGTGTTTTCCATTCTCCTCTCCTATTTTTCAAAGTTGTTGAGGGGTTTCAAAGTTAATTCGGCTTTGTTTCACCCTAATGTGGTGGTAATCATTATGGCCTTCATGACAAGGTGTCAGGAGATTGAGATCAAACCTCGATACTAGTTATTTTGAGCATTATAGTACGTGTCACATAACCAATATCAAAAGGATACATGTATTCTTTTTAACAGGCATGCATGGAAGAAATGTGTCCTTCCTCCTTCCAATACTTCCGGATGGGGTGACAGGGTTGACCTTCGATTGTAGTGGCGCATATTGGATCCCTCAACGGAATTCTCGCGTCAAAACAGAATCGACGAGAGGATGTGACCCCTCTTCAAAAGCCCAGTCCCTTGGATGTGAATAGCTATCTCCGAAGTCTTTCGGATGAGGGAGGACTAATTTGGTTAGAAGAAATTTATGAAGAGTTTGTGTATATGCTCGTTGCTCATCAAGCTCTTTGGCGAGCGGAATTGGGAAGTATAAGTTCGGGGGTTGAGCCTAAAGAAGATAGAAAGAAAAGGAAAGGTGATGATGGATGTGGTCCATCGAGAAAGAAGCACATAAAACAAGGGGACCCCTTTCGAGGAATCCAGATTCGAGAATCAAATCCTTCAGATGCTTTTGAAGGTTTTTATGCTTAAAATTTGTTTATTTTGCGTCTTCATTTCTTCTTTCTTGTCCTCTAATCATTTTTGCTTTGTTTCTCAGTGAATCTTCTCAACGCCCTCAAAGAGCCTAAAATTATCCACCTCGGGTTGAAGCTACATCCACGAAGGTGGTATCTAATGATGCCACTATGCAAACTCCTGTCACTGCTGAGATAGGCCAGCCTTCGAAGAGGCCCCCAATTGGGGAAGACCTTGACCCTTCTTTGAAGAAGCAAAGGAGAATTTCCTCGAACCCCATCATACACACTCCACCCCTCACACTCCTGAGTTCGAGCAGTGATGCAACTCCGTCCTCTCAATCTCTAGAATTTTTGGGGATCTGAGCAAAAACCCTTTAGTAAGTTAGCAATATCGCTATCGCTATCGCTATCGATATCTTTCTTTTATTTTTCTTCTCTTTTTTATTGGTTTCTTAATGATAAACATGTTTTTGCCGTTGTACAATCTTCTGTTCAATCCTCTTCGAGCGCCTTATTTTCTCTTCTCAACCCCCATGAGACTATGCCCGAAGTGATACGGAAGGAGCATGAAATTGAGTACAACAAACTTTGGGTAGAGCTCGAAGCGTCAAAGGAAGAGAACAAGAAACTAAAAAAGGATCTCGAGAAGAAAGAAGATGATTACAAGAAGTTGAAGGACCAAAAGAACCGTCTGGCCAAGAAATGTAGACTTGAGGCCCAATATTCTCTCCTAGAGTTTTACACCTACAAGGTGATAAAGACTCGAGAGTTTCAGCTCCTATTTGTGGAGCTCCTCAATATTTCAAAAAGAATAGGCTGCAATGAGATGATAGAGGTTTTTGCTTCTCGATGCCTCGGGATCATGTTCAGTTGCTGGCTAAGTACACTGATGGTTCTGTTGATGACTAGCAGGTGGAGAAATTGAAACAGGCTGCCATGAACGGCAGTTTGAAGCTTCGTCTCCTTGACTTCATTAAGAATTCAAAGAGGTTATTCTCTGTCAAAGAGCTCCAGGAAATTGATCTTGATTCCATATCCACGTCGGCCATTACACGCAATCCTTAGAAGGAGATTTCGAAGAAAGATGGAGGTGAGACAATTGTAGAACCTAAAGGAGTGAGCACCCAAAGCAGAATGCTAGCGAGGTGGAAAATGTTGCTCATAGTATAGGCTCTGGTGTATGAATTACCCCTTCCCCCCTTGTATTTTAACATTTGAGCTTATGATTAATGAACGCACTATCTTCATTTTTGCAACTACTATTATCATCTTCAACCGTAATCATTTCTCTTCATTGTCTATCGTAGTGTTCAAATGTAAGGGAGGAATTAGAGAGGTCTTGCCAAGTTTTGGCTAAGGTCATGTTCGAAATGGCTAAGGCCTGAGATGAGTTGACCAGGCTCAATCTAAAGTTAACTATGGAAAGTGAAGAATTAACATCTTGGCGTGACAATAGCCACCCGACCATTCAGAGTCTCCTGAAGGAGCTACATGAGAAGAAAAACAAAGGGCGCACTGATATTGCTCTCGATATTTTGGAAGATGAGTGTAACCCTTGCAAGATGCGTCACCAGGAGGTCATACACGAGATAATGTGGGAGTTTCTTACTTTGTACCATTTCCTCACTGATGCCAGACTTTATCGCACATGGTCACTAAGGAAAAACATCGATTACTATCAGAGAGAGGCAAAGAAGTTCGAAGCCCAAGTTGGTGAAATGGTAGAACGAAATTGACATTCGAAATAAGAAGTCACTAGTTAGCAAAAAAAATTGACAAAAATGTTCGAGTGTGTGGGGAGCTCATTAAACAAAATTCTCGGCTTCAAGAAGAAGTACTCGAGCAAGATATTAAAGCATTCTCTTAAAGCTTTTGAGATTATGGGTTATCTCATGGAGTTCTCAATATGGGGATCATGAATGATATCCCAAAGTTTTTGTGGGATGCTGCCAAAGCAATGATGGAACAAGGACTAGATAGAGAACCTACTCATTGCATGGTGAATGATGCCATTATGGAATGGGTGGATCATAGTTGACCTGCAAAATTTTTTAGCAACCCTAGATGCATCATACCTCCCCCCCTTAAAGAAGAGCTCAAAGAAAACTTTTTGCTAGCCCACATGCACCAAGAAACCTGCTGATGGTGTAACCGATACTCATGAGGCTGAGGTTCCACTAGGTTCCCAAGAATATTGAGGTCACGATAAAAATGCACAAGTTCCCGGTAGAGGTCGTGCCTCTCATTTGAACCAATTTTCAGACTATTCTAAGGGTGAGATGAATCGATACTTCGAAAGAGCCACACGAATTAAAATTGAAAACATTGAGTAGTTAGATTATGTGCATTAACCTTGTAATATCCCGTAGTATCTTGCACTGTACAATTTTTTTGTAATGCATGATTGATATTTATCTTGAAAGATACTCATCGACCAATCTTACGGAGCTGTGTTTTTTATTTCACTTCATCATATTCGACGATAGTGTGAGTTGATTTTTTTTGTCGATAACCATTTAATATGCACCACTTGACGTACACATTGAAAATTAAATGTAGCGCTTTGAGTGCAAAATAAAATTCTATATGCAGTGCTTGGTTTGCAATTCAAAATCATTTAGATGTAGCGCGCTGCATAAAAATATTCAATCAATCAATCAGACACAGTGAATGGTGTACGAATCTGAAGTAAGAAAGATGCATAGCTAAGCATAGCAATCCTTAAAATAACCTGTTGTATAGGAGGGTACCTTTGATTTACAACGGTGTTTGTTGGGTGCGCTACCCCCAACCGAAGGACACCAGTCACCACCTATAGCTATTTTTGGGCGAGCTACTCCTTCGCTAGACTATTGAAAAAAACAAAACCAGAAAAATTGTCGTCTTAATGCACTATCATCATCGAGAATGTAATGGATCCATCTAGAGATGATGATACTTGCGAAGGTTGATAATGTTCCATCTCCTAGGAGTTCGATATTCTCCCACAGTTTCTAGCTACCCCCTGGGAGTGCTTCGACGACTCTGTAAGGCCCTTCCCAATTTGCAACTAACTTTCCATCAGGCTCTCCCTGACTCTTCTCATTTTTCCTCATAATGAAGCCTCCTGGGGCAAATTGAACTTTGTGTACCCTTCGATCATGGTAGCGTTTATACCTCTCCTTCACCTTGGCCTCATGGAGAGATACTAGCTCCCACTTTTTCTTTACTAGCTCGAGGTCCAAGTGGCGGTTGTATTCATTCTTTGATAGCTACCTTCATCATTGGACTAGGAACTCTGATTTCCGTCAGAATTACGACTTCCAAGCCATATACCAAGATATATGGGGTTGCTCTTGTAGCAAAAGATTCAGGTGTTCGATAAGACCACAGAACACTGGGCAATTTATTTATCCAATTCCCCTTGGCTCCCTCGAGCCTTGCTTGGATACCATTAATGATGGTGCGGTTGGTAACCTCAACTTGACCACTTTCCTGGGGGTAGTATATTGTCGTCACCTTTTGTTGAATTTTATACTCCTCACATTAACCCTTGAAGGGGTCATGAGAAAATTGTGTTCCATTGTTGGTTACGATAGTCTTTGGGATGCCAAAATGACAGATTATGTTCTTTTAAAAAATGCAATCACCGTCTTCCCCTTCATATTCGTCAACGGCTCCGCCTCAACCCACTTAGTGAAGTAATTAATAGCAACTACGAGGTATCTAAACTTTCCTGGGGCATCTAGAAAAGGTCCAACAGGGTTAATCCTTCGTTTATTGAATAACCATGAGCTGTGTATGTTCATGATTTCCTCCTAAGGGATATGGGTAATTGGTGCATGTCTCTGGCACTGATGGCAAGACTATATGCACCTATTAGAATCATCAAACATCGTGGGCCATTAATATCTAGCTCTATTTATTCTCTTTGATACCGTCGAGCCCCCTGATGGCTTCCAAACACTCTTTTGTGAACCTTTCTAATTAGGTAGTCAGCTTCATAAGGGGCGACACAACGAAGGAGCGGCTAAAGGTGAATCTGTCGATACAGAACATCATCTTGAAGCACATACCTTGGATCCTTCAAGTGTATCTTTCTGGTTTTGATAGCCCCTCCCGGGGAGGGTTTCATCTCAAAGGTAGCTGATAATGGGTGTCATCCAAGATTCTTCTTCGTCAATGGCCATTACCACCTCTGCTTCGAAACTGCGTTTAGCCAAATTTTCAATAAGCATCAATTTTTGGAACTGGATATCGAGGTTCAACGAGGCAAGCTTACTCAAAGAGTCTGCCTTATGATTCATCTCTCTGGGTACCTTAATCAAGGTGTATGTTTGAAAATCATTCAATAAAGGTTTTACCACCTCTAAATAGCGCTGTAGTCAGCATACTCTGGCCTCGTACTCCCCTTTGACTTGCTGAACCAAAACCTGCGAGTCACTGAATATTTCCAAGTTCTCAACCTTGAGCTCCTTAGCCAGACAAAGGCCGATGATTAGGGCCTCATACTCAGCCTTATTGTTGGTAGACTTGAAGTCAAAAAAGCATAGCATAAGCGTAGTCCGTGCCATCAAGGCTAGTGAGAAACACTCCGCTCCACTTCACCTCGAATGTGAAGATCCATTAACATAAAGCTTCCACACCTCGCTACTTGGAGTTTCTTCGCCTAGCTCAATATGTCTCGTGGTCTCCACTATGAAGTTTGCGAGGGCCTGACCCCCCTATTTGTTGTCCTAGGATGGAATTGGTTATCATGTTCCCCCAGTTGAAAAACCCATTTCATCATCCTCCCCAATTCATTGGGCTTCAAAAGTATCATTCTGATAGGATGATTAGTGAGTAATACTGTGTATCTGGAAATAAGGGTGCAACCATCGTGCCGCGTGAACCAGTGCTTAAATCAACCTTTAGAGAGTCGTGTAACGTGTTTCCGGTCTATGAAGAGCCCTAATGACAAAATAGATCAGATGTTGCTGCTTGTCCTTTTCCTTAGCCAAATTGCACTTATCGCTAAGGGGGAGGTGGAGATGTAAAGACACAGAACTTCTTCACGCCCCAGCTTCATCAACGTAGGCAAACCATATAGGTGTGTTTTCAATGATTTGAATGCCTCCTCACACTTTTCCTTCCATTCAATTTTTTTTGCTTTCCTCATCATATCGAAGAAAGGCAAGTGTTTCTCTGCTCCTTTCGAAAGGAAATGACTCAGCGCAACCAAGGATACTATGAACCTCTAGACACCCTTCAATGTTTGTGGAGACTTCATGCTAATCAATGACTCAATCTTCTCAGGGTTCATATCAATGCCTTTTTCAGAAACTATGAAACTCATAGGCTTCCCAGCCCCCACTTCAATCACACATTTGGCCGGATTAAGCTTTAAGTTCAAACTGTGAAAGACTTTGAAGGTCCCTTTTAAGTTTCCCAAAAACATTTCATATATTTACCACCATGTCATCCACATATATCTCCATATACCTCCCTATCTTGTGCCTGAAATGTTTGTCCACCAAATGATGGTAAGTAGCACCAGCATTTTCCTTTGCCATTAGGATATAATGATGCCCCTTATGGGCGTCAAAGAAAGCTAAAACCTGGTATCTCGGGATGGCTTCGACCAACTTGTCGATAGGTGGCAGGGGGTAACTATTTTTAGGCAACATTTGTTAAGGTCTGTGAAGTCAATACACATGCGTCAAGCGCTATCATACTTCATAACCATAACGGTATTGGCGAGCCATTCTGGGTAAAGCACTTCTTCAATAACCTCCTCCTTAAGGAGCTTCTTCACCTCTTTCTTAATTGCTTCTGCTCTCTCTGGAACGAATACTCTCTTTTCTGCTTAACAGGTTTTTTTGAGGGGTTGATGTTCAACTTATGAATGGCTAGCACGAGGGTACTCGAGTAAGGTCGGATGTGCTGAAAGAAAACACATCAATGTAGCTATCAAGCAGGGCACCCAACTTCTCCTTCGTGTTCTCTGGGATCAACTTTCCTACAACGGCTGTTCTAGAGCTTTGAATTGGGAACTGTTATGTGTCCACTGGCCCAATATTACCATGCATTGAAGCCACATCTTTCACCTTTCGTGTGCTCCCCTTAATGCCATGAGATTACAACTCTTTAACATCACCTGATCTTCTCGAATGGCGGCCACCCCCTTCTTCGCTGGGAACTTTATCATTTAATGATAGGGGGACCAAGCAGCTCAAGCTTGATACATCCACAGTCTTTCCTAGGATCAAATTATAAGGCGAATACGCATCAATAACTACAAAGATGTAGTCGATCAGTACCCCCTTCTCTCCATCAAATATCCTGACCGACAAGGTAATCACCTCCAAAGGAAATACTATCTTACTAGTGAAACCCGATAGTGGTGAAGCAGATTTCTTCAAATTGCTGCCACTTATATCCAGCTGATTGAAGCATTTGAAAAACATTACCTTGACACCACTCCCATCATCAGTGAACACCCTCTTTACCCAAAAAGTTCCAATCAAAGTCGAAACAACCACGGGATCTGCCTATGGAATTTGATTGGAAACCATATTCACTTCAGAAAATGTGATTATTTCATCCGGTCACAAGGTCTTATGTCGTGACTCCCCTGTAAGGATGGGGCTTGAATACTCCTTCATAATTGTGTTCGAATATCTCTCACCTACAATCCCATTGATAACATTAATCATTCTATGAACAACTGGATTTTCTTTATTCATGTTGTCCTGATTTGAGACAGGATGGTCACGAGGTCGCTCCTCTCATCATTCCCGTTCTTGACCTCAAGACCCTCTATCAACCCTATTAGAATTCTGGTTAAAATTTCTCATGTACGGTAGCCACATTCTACGTTCATTCCTTTGTTATGAATGCTCCTCTTAAACCCCATGCCGAGGTCCCGAGTCAAGAAGAAGGCCTTCTTTCGCACACCTCTCGATCTCCATCTTGAGATGGTGGCAATCATCTGTGACATAGCCATAGTCTTTATGATGCTTGCAGTATCTGTTTAAAGCTTTCCCCACAGCCGCAGCCACGACTGACTCCCTTATTGGTGGAGATGCTCAAAACAAACCACAATGTATGATCAAAATCTCAGCTCAAGATCGTTCCACAGGCGTACCTATCAAAACCTGATCTAGCCATCTCAACTGGTTTCTTTACATGATGATTATTGGGCTTCTCCGTGCCTATCAGCCAACCCTTCTCTCTTCCTCCTGGCGGTTTCTTCCACCTTTGAGTTTTATTCTACCACTTCCTAAAGTTACTATAAGGTTCGAGGGGTTTTATCCAACTTCTTTTATAATTCTACATCAGTTATTCCCTACAAATCTCACATGATCACCTCATTTTCTGTACTTTCCACAACTCCCAAACTTTCGTCCACATATCTATGGTAAAATTCCTTAGTGGTTTCCCCAGCCTTCTACTTAGTCTGGTACAATTCTAGTAACGTCTTTATAAACTTTATTTTCAAGCAATACCAGCTCAAAAGAGCTCCACTGAAATCTTGGTACGAATGCAAATATCCCCTTGGCAACTTGTTAAACCATTCTTTGGCCTTTCCTCGAAGGTAAGTACTCAAAAGCTTGCATGTCAACCTTTCATCAATATCCTGAGAATTCATAAGACTTAGGAATGCTTGAATAAATTCTCTAGGATCTGAATCTCCTCTATAAGTTGGGAGCCCTTCTGATAGCTTCGTATTCATTGGCCATAGAATGAATCTTATTCACTAACTGAAGGGAGACCCTGCGACATGTCCTATAGGCCCAATCAATCTATCCAATTCTATTTTTAGTGCATCTCCACCTTCTCCACCAGACCCTGCATTGGGGTTCTTTGTTTTGATGAAGTAATCAAGGGGCATACCTAAAAGGAAACTGGTACATAGGTTGATAGCCCATGTAACCAGAATGCAGCCAAGGTCCCGTAGCCCTAGGATAAACATTGGGAAGTTGCCCCTGGAAACTGTAGGGCTTCTGACAAGATGACAAGGGGTTATGCTAATTTTGATCTACATGCCCTTGAGACCTCCCAAAAGGCACTACTGCATATCTAGGCTCGAAACCAGGGAAAGATGATGAGAGAATACATGCATCAAAGGTGGTACTGAGTAAACCATTCCTCGAGTATAATCTGGAAATGAGGTTTGGGGTCGAGGTTGAACTTCCTCCCTTGCATAGCCAAGATACGGGATCCTTATCATGGGTTTCCACAAAGTTCTCGTATATACTTCCATCAACATCGAGGGCACCAGCTCCCTCGACGATTCACGAGTTATCGATGGAGGGGTGATATGATATCCTGCAGCCACTAGCATCTGCGCCACCTATGCAAATCCAGTTGTGATCCCATCATGAATTTATCTCTTGTACTCCTGTCGTTCGTAGGCCTCGATGTTTGAATAACCAGAGGCTTCCATAAAGTGACCTTCTGTTTTCACACGTGAGCTAAGCAACGAGTTTTGCAGAAAAACCCATGGTATTAACTTCTACACAGGGCTTCACACTAACCTCTAGCTATCTTAATGACCCAGCAGCTCCAGATCAAGACCTTTTTGCAGCAACGATAACTGAATTAGGTCCAATTGAGACCTCGGTTAGATCCGCCCCAATGCTCTGCGATGGAGGGAGGTTAGCCATCTTGCTCTTCTTCTTTCTTCTGTACGAGGATTGTACTTCGTCTCTAGCGCCTACTCCTTTGATTCTTAATCGTTCACTCCTACGAGACGTAGTGGCAGTAGAAGCAGACATAAACCAAGGAATTAAAATCTGACTCAATTGGTCCCACCAGGTGTGCCAATTGATGCGTCTGGAACTCGATTGGACTGCACCTCTAATTCCTTGGTCGTGATCTGAAAGAAATAAGCGCCGAAGAATTCTAGGGGAAAACTCTCTGATGTCAAAGTCAGTCGTTGTCTTAAAATAAAGAAAAGTGAATGAATCAAATAAATGGAAATACCTTAATATTCATATCATTAAAACCCTAATAATCATTGTATTTAACTTAAACTCTAATTCCTTGCGTAATAAGTGTCAAGGCGGACTAATATTTGATTTATCACATACCTGCTCTCACAGATTTCTTATACAATCATACAACCTGTCCTATTACCTCCTAATAGAATATTAGATAAATTAGAATCAGGTTAAGAAAGGAATACCCTTTCTGATTGGTTTTGTATATCCTTTTC
>JAULKM010009712.1:0-14860 GCA_032355605.1 Rubia tinctorum
CTAGCAATCTTCCAACAAAAAGATAACAAAAGAGATGTTAAATACTTCAGAAAACACATGCATTTGACGTCTCATCATGCAGCTTGTACTCTTTCCAGAGATGATAAACAAGCCAAACTAATGGCTCCAGATGCAAGGCTAGGAGATATTACTATTCAGGTGGCTGCATTGGAAGCTGAGAAGACTAAACTTGAAGCATAAAAAGCTCAGTTGGAAGCACAAGTTGCTGCTCCTGATCAGAACTGATTTATGAAGGGTTATGTTCCAACAAAGTCAGTGGTTAAATTTCGGGGGAGCAAATTTTTATTTTGTTGGTTTTTCATTTATTTTTTACTTTGGCATATTCATAGCCCCAGGGGGAGAATATTTTGGAGGATTTTGAATTTTCGGATTTATGGTTTTCGGTGCTTATATTAATTCAGATTTAGCCATTCATATATGTTCCAACATAAGGAATTTCTGGTATTCTTATGATTGTGAAAATTGGAAGTTTTTCTTGTGATTCTTTATGCCAAAATAGTTGGGTCCACAAAATTCCAATGGAGGAGATTGTAAAGTCACGTAAAATTCATTGATTATTAAGTTGGCATTTGTTATTTATATTGAAGAAGAAAAACGTTCCATGTTGGAACGTACGGAAAAGATCAGGATTTGATTGATAAAATATTGTGTGATATTGGGTTATGGAAATATGGAGATTATGCAATATTTGGTTCAAACATGTTGAAGCATAATGGATTTATGGAAAATTCCTACAATTGTGGAAATTGGATTTATGGAATATTATGGGATATTTGAAATAAGGAAAATCATTTTATTTATGAGATTTGGATATGTTTCAAAAGCATATAAGGAATAAGAATATTATGGAAACAATCATGAATTATTTCAATCTTCTTGTGGGACTATATATTGATGGACATCACGACTGCAACTCTAACGATTTTAATTGAGAAAATTTGCATTCATATTTCTATCTTTCTGGGAGATTTTCAAGAGCAAATTTTCATATGTTCCAAAATACGTGACCTGTTGATCAAGTTCAGAATTGTATACCTTAATTTCTCGGGAGGAGGAGATCCAGCGTCAATGAGTTTCGAGGTAGAGGGAGTCTGATCAAGGCGGATCAGTAGTAAGGGGAGCTTTCAAAATCCATACGTTGTAATTAGAAAATATAACTATAGTTGTATGGTGTACTTTGTACTGTATCTTTCTGATTAGTGGATTTATTCTGAACTGAGCCAGGCCCCGCAGATGTAGGTGGATTTCACCAAACTGTGAAACCAAGTCTTGTGTTCTTGTTTTATTTTTACATACTTGGTTAGATAGGTTATGTTGGAACACGACCTTAATAAATATGCCAAATAGGTAAAAGTAGATAATCAAGCTTGCTAAGCGTGAGTAATCTCACAGGAGAAACACTTTATTTTCTTTTGTTTTAATTTAACTAAATGAATCAGGCATGCTAAAGGTTTGGGATATTTAGTTATCATACTATCATGCTTTAAGTTTTATTATTAGTTATTATGAATATCATTAAGTGATTGCTTCTATACTTTATGATTTTGTGATCTTTGTGCTATATATTTTTGCTTACTTGATTACTTTCTTGAATGTGATATGATAAACTGCTGGGTGTATATTTGATTTCTTGAATCAATCGCTTGCTTGAATTCAATCTTTCTTGAACTTGATATTGGCCAGATGTGTACGTGATCACTCTGGACCAATTATTTGATTGAACTTGACATTGGCCGGTTGTGTACTTGATCGTACTGGACCAATTACTTGCTTGTACTCTTGCTTGCTTGAATGGGTGGCCCTCCGACCTTACTTAGCTTCGAAACCGACGAGTCAGCTACGGGCTAGATCGTTCGGCTAGATGTCTAAGAAGATTTTGTTTGTACTCTCGAGATATACCGTGTGCCGCACACAATTCTTGATTGCTTGACGGGCATGTTTTGTTGATATTGATCCTTGGGATCTCTTTTTCTTTCTCGATATTTTGAGATGATACTCGCTTGCTGTTGGAGTATAATTAGGAATCCAACTGTAGCCTCATATAGAGACTTGATGGATTGCTACGTATATTCCTCTTTATCCCTTACATTAAATATGTATTTATTTATCCTGTTTCTATGTGTTATATGATAATATAATATCACTTGGTAAATATTTCTAAACCATTGAGAACTCACTGAGTATTGGCTCACTCCTTTAAGTTAACTTTTTTTCCAGATGTTTAGGAAGAATGTTCGACTCGAATGATGGAATCAAAGACTATAGGCACGTCATTGAGCTATAGTTATTTTTATCTCACACCCAGAAAAAAAACTAAAATTCTAAAAGTTTAAAGAATCAATATTATATCTTGTTCTAAAATTTCATGCAAATATATATCTAAATTTTAGTTTATTATTTATCTTACTCTTTCTACTACTGAAACTAGCGTGAATTAGGCAGACACTCGATTACGGCCTCCCCAATAAGCAAGAAGGTGAAATCGAGGTGTCACAGATGTCGTTTAAGAGCTTTAAGATCGAGGGACAAAACCCATAAACGAATCAATTATCTCAATATAGTGTAAACTATTAAGTTGACCTAATAATTATTTGACTAGAATATTTTATTTAATAGTCTGGAAATATATTTGAGGAAATAGTGACTTTTTGTATATAAAATACTACATCAAATAATTAAACATAATACCCAAATATAATTCAACTATTTAATCTATCTTTTTTATGTGAAAATTTCTTAAATTTACTTGGATTTGGTCAACCCAAAGTGAATCTCGAATTTTTTTACTTAAAAAGAAAGATTATTTTTAAAAATTAATAAATTAATAAACCAGAAAAAAACTTAAAAGAAAAAGAAAATATACTTGGGGGAAAATAAAGTATACCCTCACCATGAATACTCACATTAAAATCCTTTCAAATAATTCTGGTATACTCTTTTATCAAATTAAGAAATTACACAAAGTGATTTTAAATAAATTTAAAAGAAACACAAAAGAGTTATAAATTTACAAGAAATTAAATTTGAAAGCATAATCTTTATATTTACAAAACAAGGAAATATAAGCGGTTCAAAATGATCGAGTAACTTAATGAGTGAGATTAATTTATCGTTTAAACTTGTTATAAATGTTTTACTATTTATCGTTTAACGCTATTTGACTTGGAAATACGAATAACTTTTGAAAACTCATATATAGTCAAATTATTTGCCTTCTAATTACGTATTTACGTATTCTTCTCTCTCCTCTCTTCTGAATCATCCCTGTCCTATTCACGACAATGGCTACTTTCAACCGGAAATCACACCGGCAACCATGGCCAATCCTCCACCTGGAGGCACCAAATCATTCCTAGCAGCCCTGAAAACTAAAAATCAACCTCTGAATATCGCCCTACCCAGGAACCTTGAGATTATCCCCAAAACCCAACACCTTGGTGATACCTCCTGTCTATATTCCGATGATGATATCAATACCCTATCGACGCACTACTCTAATGCTCTAATCGGAAAAAAACCTCAAGGAGCCATTGGAGACCTCCTTCAAAACAGAGGGCTTCAAAGGAAGATATCAATTTGGATCCCTTGATTACAAGAACGTCCTCATCCATTTCGAGGATGCAACTGATCTTCAACGATGCTGGCTCACGGGAGTCTGGAGTTTCAATGGTTCGATTGTGAAATTTCTGAAGTGGACTCCGGACTTCTGCCCAAATACAGAATCCTCCATTGTTCCAGTGTGGGTAACTATACATAATCCTCCCATTTACTAATATAACACTGCTGCAATTATTGCTATTGGTAATATTCTAGGTTCCTTTATCAAAATGGATGCTGCTACTGAAGCTCTGACTAGGCCTTCTGCTACCAAAATATGTGTGGATATAGACTTTTTAAAACCAATTAAACACAAAATCAATCTAGGATCTCTAACTTCCAATAAGAAATTATTTGTTGAATATGAATATATCTCCTATATTGCCACCATTGTGCTAAGATTGGTCACAACCAAGGAAATTGCATGAAGCTGAACCCAAACCTTACTCCCAATTAGAAATTATTTGTTGAATATGAATATATCTCCTATATTGCCAGCATTGTGATAAGATTGGTCACAACCAAGGAAATTGCATGAAGCTGAACCCACACCTTAATCCCAATTATACTTGGATACCCTCAGGAAATGTCGTCCCCATGAAAAAAAGCAACTGACAACCCTACCAAGCTTACCAATCCTGTAATAAAGACTATATCTATCAATAGCCAACCTCATTTGTAAAATGATGTAATTGAGCCATCTATTAATCTTATCTCTAATGTTCCAATCCCTGCACCCCTAGCTCCAAAAATCTCTCCACTCAATGCCACAACTAACCCCTTGAACAATCCCAAAGCCTATGGTTCACCCCAGTATATTAGTGCTTCTCACTTTATTCCGGTTATTCCTTCCAGCACCAAAAATATCTCACATCAACCAAAGATCAGATCTTCCTATGCTGAGGATGATATTCACATCACCACAGGTAGTATTCTTCCCCCCCCCAATCCGGCTGACAAGCTATTTTATTCCAAAAATAGATTGGTTTCAAACAGATTTATGCCCCTACTTCAAGTTGCTGAGAAAGATAACCTGAATCAAGGCTCTTCCATTCATTTGGACAGCTCTCGGGAAGTCCACTCAGGCCAGGTAAGTCCTGACCAGGTTAGTTCTTACACTAGAATTTTTTTTTGAGCCTAATGTTGTTAAGGGTAAACCATAGAAAGCTAACTATTTCACTTAATTAAATAAAATGATGCTCAGATCATCATCAAAATTCTCGAAATTAGGTGAACTATGATGAATACAGCATCTAAAATGAAATTTCTTATCTGGAATCTGAGAGGAATGGGCACATCTATTATTAGACTTCAAAATCTAATTAGAACCCACAAATTTGACTTAATATGTCACATTGAACCCATGCATGGTAATTATACTTGTTCAAGTTATATGACTCAACTTGGTTTATATACATTCAAGTAGCTCTCAGATTTCAATTTTCTGGAAAATGAACATGCAATTAGATCTTTTATGTGATAGCCAGCAGTTTATCTTTGTTAAAAAATTTAGTCCACAACTAAATACAGCTATGGAAGATGTTTTTTATCTATGAACTTAGAACAAGGATAGAAAGACTTAAACTCTGGTCTGATCTTTTAGCCCTAGACACTTCTGACACCATTTTTCTAGGTGACTATAATTCAATTACTTCCATAACTGAATATAAGGCCCTGCTAATCCTGGTAAAGCTAGTATTCTAGATTTTAACCAATTTATAAATGACAAAGAACTAAAAGAAATGAATAATGTAGGAAACCTCTTCACATGGAGTAATTCCAGGCTTAGGAAACTTACATATAAGAGACTAGATAAAGGATTATGCTCTACTGATTGGTTAGCCAAATTCCCTCTATCATCCATTCAAATTTTGAATGGGCAGACATGTGATCATTCTCCACTGCTACTCACTGTTGGAACTAATATAGCAGTTATCCCTAAGCCTTTCAGGTTTATAAACACTTGGTGTAATAGGACTATTTCAACCCACTAATTAAATCAATCTGGGATATCCCAATTTCTCAAAAAGGAATGTTAGGATTTTATCTCAAATTGAGAAGGCTTTAAAAGGTTATTAAGGTCCGGAATACGAATGTATTTGGTAACATTGAATCAAATGTAACCAAATCTGAAAACAACCTTAGGTTAGCATGATTAAATTATGATCATTCTAAAAATGACCTTAATTTAATTCAGCTAAATAAGTCCAAAGTTGAACTAACTAAAGCTCTTAAACAACAGAGAAAAATCTGGAAACAAAAGGCTAAAGTGAATTGGTTTAAACAAGGTGATGACAACACCAAGTACTTCCATAATTCGGTTAAGGTAAGGAAATCTAGGCTTCATATAACTAAGATTAAGAGTTCAAATGGAGTTTGGTTAGAGGGCATGGATCTAATTGAAAAAGGGGCTGTTAACTTCTATGAAAATCTGCTAACTGAAGAATATAATCCCTCAGCTGGACATTATTTTTCAAGCTTCTAAGACAGATTCCAAAAATAATCACGGAGGAGGATAACCAGTAATTATTAAAGCCTATTACTATGGAGGAATTAAAACAAACTGTTTTTGGTTTAATAAGAATAGTAGTCCAGGTCCAGATGGATTTACTAGCTGTTTTAATATTAAGTCTTGGGAAATTATTGCTCAGGATTTACTTACAGCAGCAAATGATTTTATCTCATCCTCATATATTCCAAATGGTACAGGGAGCACCTGGATAACACTCATTCCAAAGAAACAAACCACTTCCAATTTTACTGATTACAAGCCAATCTCACTATCTAATGTTTCTAATAAGATTTTCTCTAAGATAATCAAGAAAGAATCAAACCATTAATGGGTAAATTGGTCTCCCCTAATCAATCTGCTTTCTTGAAGAAAAAAGACATTTCTGATAATGTCATTTTTCTTCAAGAAATTATCAGATTTTTAAATAATAAAAATAAGTCACCTATTTCATAATTAAATTTGACCTAATGAAAGGCTTTGACAGGATTAGTTGGCCTTTTCTTAATGGAATTCTTTTAAATTTTGGTAAGTTTGTGCATACAGTTATGAAGAATATTTCTAGTGCATTTTTCTCTGTCTTAATTAATGGGAAAACTGTGGGATTGTTCACTAAGTCCCTCACTAGGGCACTAAGTTTTGTTTTCCAGAACAAAAAAAATTGATTACTTTTAGCTTCCTTCTAACTCTTCCTGTGTATCTCATTTAAGTTATGTTGATGACACCATTATTTTATTAAAATCTACATAATAGAACCTCATAAAGTCGAAAGCTTTTTTGCAGATTTTTGAACAAACCAGTGGCCAAACGATTAATTTTGAGAAATCTGACTTTTATCTGAGCAAGCATGCATTTGTGGCTAAAATTAACCAAACTACACACATTCTTGGCATGAAAATAGGAACTTGGCCATTTAAATATCTGGGGGTCACTATGTTTAGAGGCAGATTAAAGAATATGTATTTCAAGCTTATTTTAGAACAGATTGACTCTAAAATTCAGAACTGGAAAAATAAGTGGCTATCAATGGGTGGAAAATAATTCTAATTAATACCTGTTTGTACTCTATTCCTCAGCATGTTTGAGCAGTTCTTAAGCTTACCACTTATGTGATTAAGTAGATTGAAAAAAGGTTAGCTAATTTCTTTTGGGGTGATTTAGATGACAGACCTAAAAAACACTGGAAATGGACTTATTTATGTCTGCCTACAGACCAAAATGGATTAGGTTTTAGGTCTTAAAAATCAATCATTAACGCATGCAACCTTAAACTTTGGTGGAAATTCCAGATTGGGGATTCATTGTGGTCAAAATTATTATGGTCTTTAGCTAACTCAAATATAAAATCTCTTAACTGGAAAAAAATTAGGTCAATTAACTAGCTTGCTGAAAGTTTAACCAGGGTGATTCATGGAGATGGGAAGTGTCTTTTCTGGCTTTCTAATTGGACGGAAACTAGTCCTATAATTGATCAAATTCAGCCACAAGACCCATTTTTCATATTATTCCTTCTGATTGTATGGTATCAGATTTTATCTCCCACAAAAATAGCTACCTCCCTCAAATAGATTCTTATATTACACCTAATACTGTGGGTTTTTTTGCAGGGAGCATGCATCATGCCACACCGACCAGATAGATTGATCTGGAAACCAGATCCAAATGGAAGATTCACTTTCAAATCACCATACAAAGTCTCAACCAATACATCTGGTAGTAGATCCTCCCTAAAAATATAAAATTCCTAAAAATATTTCAGTCTTTATGTGGAAATTGATTAATTGTCTTCTACCTTTTGATGACATCTTAATATGGTATGGTTTCCAACTTGATTCAAAATGTGTTTTCTGCAATAGTCCAGATTCATTAAATCACTTTTTCAACTCCTTCCATATTGTCATTCATGTCTGGAATCATATGTTATCTCTTATAAATGTTCAGCCCGTTCCTTTTCCTTCTCTGTGAGATAGATTATGGTCATTATGGAACCTTCATGGTAACACATCATGCCATAGGATTCGGGTTTCAATTTTTCCATCACTTATATGCTGGTTTATCTGGAAAAGCATAAATTATTTGATCTTTAATGCAATAAAACCATCTGTTGAATCCATAATTAAGGAATCTATTTCTTGCTACTTGCTAAACCATTTCTTTCATCTAAGACCTCAGACATAGATTTCATTAGCGTGGGACTTATCCCAGCTGTGAGGCCACCTCCAAAACCTATGATAAAATTTATTAAGTGGTCCAAACCCATTAAATCTCCTTTCAAAATCAATGTTGGTGCATTTTAGATCCAAAATGGACAAACTGAGATTGGTATTATATTGAGATCTGATTCAGGTGATATGTTTCTTTCCAAATCTGACTATATCATCTGTCAATCTCTCATATAGGCTGAGATGATGGCTATTATATTAGGTATTTTATTTGTTGATCAATTAGGAATTCTTTCTGAATTGGAAAGTGATTGTCTAGTAGCTATAAACACAATAAGGGATCCATTGTTGGCTAACTGGAAGCTCTATAAACTAGCAGATAAAGTTAGTTTACTTCTTATTGGAAGATCTTTGATCCACCCACATAGTCAAGGTAACAAGGTTGCAGACTATATTGCAAAAAAAGGCTAGGAATTTGGCTGGTGGAAATACTTATCTTTTCGATGAATTGGACAGTGATATTAAAGGACTGATTGCGATGGATAAATAAGAAATACCTGACATCACGTTACTCTTTAGATAGGATGCTACTGATTGTGACTTTTTCCTATACAGATGAAGAAAAAACAAGATATAAAGATGATACTTGCTCATCTACATGGTGGAAAAACAAGCAAGGAACCTGATCTACTCTCATTCTCAGATGATCATTCACTACATTTAATCTTTCATGGAAACTATATGGAAATTTGTCTTCAAGCGAGTTTCAAGGTGCAATTTGGAAGGCTTCTGCAAATTCTACTCATCATCACTCCTTTGAAGATGGTTGACACTTTGCCTAGGTTCAAGGTGAAATTTATTGTCTTCTGCAAATGCTACTCGGCATTATTATTTGAAGATGGTTGTCACTTTGGTTTCTGCAAATGCTACTCTTTGGTCTACTGCTCAAACCCTTTTGGGACCATTTACGGGCCAAATTTTGTTTTGTAATTACAAGGATTACCTCCTTAAACAAGGTTGTTAGTGTTGGTAATCATACATATTCATTTTACTAGATTTCACTACTTTAGCTTTAGTTTTTGTAACTTTACATCTTTTCCAACTCTGGTCTTTCTAAGTCGACACATGGGGTGGAGGCTTACGACAAGGAACACTTGGAAAAGTTTAGACTATTCTTATTGTAACTACTCCATTTTATTTTCAGGTTTAGCGTGCCTATAAATCCCCTACATCTCTGAGATATGTTTTATTCAAAAAAAACACTAAACGGAAAAACAATAGAGAGAGTCTTGAGTGTGAAGTAAATCATAGGATAGAAAAATTTACATTTGTAAAGTTACAAAAAACCTATTAAGGAAATATCTTTCCTATAATAGGATATGATAACTAATTTTTTATTTAACTGAGTTTTAATTATGATTCAACTTTTTTTAATGACTAGATACCTTAGATTAAATACTTAAGGTCACTTGACAAAAAAATACAAGATCTTGTTTTACGCAGTCTAAACTTTGGGAAAGGGATTTATTGTGCAATTATAAGAAATTTCATTTGGGATGGGGTTTTTTTAAAAAAATATACTGATAAATTTAGGGACCTACTGTGCAATTATAAAAAAATACTATATATAGCACAAAAATATCAGAATTTTTATTTTTTTTCCTCCTCCTCCAATCGGAAACCGCCACATCCAATCAGTAACCGCCTCCAGCCCATAATTACCCCCGGTTTCCAGCAGGATTTCCACCGAAATCTCACTCCGCTGCGCAAAACCACCGCGGTTCTTCTTCCGCCGGCAAAATTGCTTCAATTCCTCCTAGATCGCTGCATTGTCTTGCTATAGCTCTGGTGATGGAGAAGCAATGTGATTCACTCCTCAACGATTCGCTCCTCTGTACGACGGGAGAGCCTCTACAGTTTGACGGCGAAGCCTCTGCTGTTCGATGGCAAAGCCTCTGCAGTTCGACGGATACATTCCAAGCGGAGGTTGCACGATTAATGTACAACGATGCCTCTGCAATTTGTGCATGCGATGACGATAGATGTACACCGGAGGTGCATTTTAGTGTTGTTTGCGCATTGAATCTGATGAAGGTGAGGCAAGGAAATTTCAGGCGTCAAATACGACAGAGAATTGAAGCCCTAGCTCACGGCCTGGGTTTGCAGATGGAGAGCGATGACGAGGCTACTAGGGCTTGTCGACAATGGTGAGGATCTGGATTAGGAATGCGATGATTTGGATCTGAAGAAGACGAGTTGTGCGTGGATCTAGATTGGAAGAAGACGAGATGATCTAAGGAAGATGAGTCATGTGTGGCTTCATGGGCGGCTTTGAGTCGGTGGACGACAACGGCGACGGCGGAGCTGAGCTTCGTCGTCTGAAAGGTGAGATTTAATTTAATTTTTATTTTTTTCAAAGTGATATGTTAAGGTTTAATATTTATTGATTGAGTACATGATTAGAAATGTTATTTGGTTCAGTGGTTATAACTCTGGCTGTTGAGGTAAAGGTCTTGAGTTCGAAACTCAATATGCCTTTTATTTTTAAGAATTTATGTTCTTGATGTACATGATGAGATTTAATATTATTTGACTGACTATATGTTCAATAAGAGTCTTTGATGTAATGGTTGTTACTCCATGCTTTGAGGTTAGAGACCTGGGTTCAAATCTCACTAGGTCATTTTTTTGAAGAATTTTTTTGTTGAGGTACTGTAGTTTTTTGTTGATATTTGTAGTTTTTTTCTCTCTTATGTTGATTTTTTTTCATTATTCGGGTGAGATTTAATTGATATGCGTTGATTTTTTGTAGTTTTTTTTTTGCGTGATATGGATTCATATTTGTAATTTTTTTATTGTTGAGGTACTATAGCTTTTTGTTGATATTTGTAGATTTTTTCTGTTATGTTGATATTTTTCATTATTCGGGTGAGATTTAATTGATATGTGTTGATGTTTTGTAGTTTTTTTGGTTGATATGGATTGATATTTGTAGTTTTTTTAAATTTCCTTATATTGATATTTTTCATTTTCCGGCTGAAATTTTTGTAATAACAATTGAAGTTTGTTGTGTCATTTTTCTTATATTGATGTTTTTCATTTTTCATATGAGTTTCAGGTGTTAGAAATTGATGTTTGTACCTTTTTGGTGATAACGGTTGATATTTGTAGTTTTTTTTAAAAAAAATAACTGACGTTTTACGATTTTTTTAGAGAATAATTTATACTCTTGAAGTACCGTAGTTTTTTTTGTTGATGTTTTTAGTTTTTTTTTCTCATGTTGATTTTTTTTAATTTTTCAGGTGAGTTTAGTTCACATGAGTCAATGTTTTGTAGTTTTTTTGGGTTATATAAGTTGATTTTTTTTTTGCTATTTTTATTCTCTCATGTTGATATTTTTCATTTTCTCGGTAAGTTCTAGGTGATACGAGTTGATGTTTGTAATTTTGTGTGACATGGTTGATTTTTTTTTAGTGTTTTTTCTTATGTTGACGTTTTTTATTTTTTTGGTGAATTTTAGGTGATAGGAAATTATGTTTTTATCTTTTGATTGATATTGTTGATTTTTTTAGTTTTTTAAAATTGATAATTGAAGCTTTGTTGATGTTTTATTTTTTAAAATAATTTTTATGATTTTTAGTTGATGTTTTTGTTAGTTGTAGTTGACGCTTTTTTAATTTTATATATTCTATTTAATTTTTTCTATTTTTTGTTTTTAATATATTTTTTGTTGCAATTTTTTAGTCGATGTTTTATGTTTTTTCGTTGATATTCTGCTATTTTTTCTAATGTTTATAATTTTCAATTTGTTGATCATATTAATTATTTGCATTTTAAAGATATTTTTAAATATTTTTTGAATTTTTTGCAGACTGCAGATGGCGGGAAACTTATGGGGAGAAAATTGGTCAAAAAAGCCCCTGAAAAATATTAGCGATAAGTCCCTGTAAAATTATTAGATATAGGTCCCTGAAAAATTATTAGATTTAAGTTCATGGAGTTTGAATATAGATAGAATTGAATAAAAACCTCTGTCTAAAGTTTGGGATGTCTCACAGGAGAACATCTCAAAAAAAATACTATACTGAATGTAGTAATACTTGGTTATAAAGAAAATCGTCAAAGAAAGAAAAAAAAAGTTCTAAACTTTGTTTTTCACCATTCTGAATACCTTTTTAGAAAGAAAAAAAAAAGGTTTTCAAATCTCAGTGTTATAGCACTTGTATTCACTATTAGGTGTACTACCGGTTGAGATGACAATTCTCAAATATTTTACTCCAACTTGCTAACTGCTTGAGATATTTGCCCAATTTCATCCTCAAGATTTTGAATACTCGATCTCATCTCTTATTGGAACGATGATGTTGCCTGTTGGAATATTTTCGTCGTCTGTCGGAATTGCATATGGCTCCAGCTAGGGACTGTACCATATCTTCATATGTAATAGATGAGTTCAGATTTTGTACCTGCAGCCTCAAATTATGATGGTTTCTCCATTCGGGATTTTCAAAAATGAATCATATATTTGCCTTTGAGCTGGTCCAAAGCTTCTATTACTTCAACATCGGGATCCTAAATTTTTAGAAAGGCATTGTAATATGAGATGCATCCCTACAAATCCTACATGCCTTGGCTCTTTAAGGGGCTCCTTGCGTCAAGCATTTCTATATCATATCCTTCAACTCAGCCATGTCGGATTGTGTAACTAATGTTGAAGAGCGTACACCGATAAGTCCATTAGAACCAAACCTTCTACTAAATTTTCTAGATCTTTCTAAAAGGTCTAAAAACATTTGGCATTTTGTTCAGAATGTTACCTCCACAAACACCATTTACCATGCGGTGCTAATTCTCAAGTAAACGGCCATGTAATTAAAGAATCAAATCTTGTTTATAGTATCCATGGTTTTAGCAACTCGTGATAAACCTCCTGAAAACTCATAATACTCGTACGAATTCTCACCCGCCTGTTGATCAATATTATTAATATTTTTCCTTTGACTGCTCAACCTTGTAGCAGGGAAATAATTTTCTAGAAAAACTTGCTTCATCTTCACTTAAGTTGTAATAGTGCCCCATGCAAAATAGTAAAATCAATCATTGGTTGAATCCTCTAAATATAAAAGGAAATACTTTTAGCTTGATTTGGTCCTATGTACCTCCTCTCGGCATCATGCTTGTACAGACAATATGAAGCTTGGAATCTTCTTCTTCTTGACATGAAAACTTCTTCTTCTATAGCACTTTTAGTGATAGAGATATATATGGTTTAGAATCAGAATAAGAAAAGAATGCCCTTTCTAATTGATTTTGTAAATATCATGTTCTGTGTTTGTTTTGTACTTTTGTATATCTTTGTACTCACTATATATCAATACACACAGCCACAATAAGTGTGGTTTTACTTTCTATCATGGTATTAGTTAGGTTTCTCTAAAAATTCCTGGCTTTTCCCCGTGATTTTTTTGATAAAAATCTCTGTTTTTTACGATGTCGGTCGCTCCTCACTGCCTGCCGTCCGCTGCTCCGCTCATTGCTGATACCAATCCAACTGCCTCTGGTCTCCGTCCCCATCTTCTGGTGTTCTCAGTCGCTCGTAGCATATGGCCGCCTGGGTTTCTCTGTTTTTCCAAGGCCCCCATAGAGTCTTGGCTTCCCGTACTCGGCATCCCTCTTCTTCTCAGTGTGGTGGTCAAACATCTCAACGCCGGTCTTGTCTTCTCCTTTCTATAATGTTTTCATCTTTCAAGTTTTAGATCAACGAACCCAGTTCACCAGATTCAAGTGCATAACCAGCATGCGGCTTTCTTTTGGTTTTCTGTTTGATTTATCCTACCCGCACACCTCTCCAATTTCTTGCGATACATTGAATTTATTGCAATATCATAAAAATGTATCATGGCATCCATATCCCAGTCAGCATCTCAGTCAGCACCTCGTCACTGCCCAATTAGCTCTAACCCTTAAAAATGGATGACTTACTTTTTTCGACCTCAGTGCCAATGGTGTGATGTTCTAGGCCGTGTTGCTTCTTCTTGCTCTAAATTTACCGATGAATGGTACCAGTTGTAGTGTCGGTGGTATGAGAAATTTGGTCACATTGCCTCAACGTGTCCTCACTTGGTCTCTCGAGCTTCTTCTCCTTTCTCTTTACAGCATTCTGCACAGCATGTTCCCTGGATTGTCGATTCTGGCATGACAAACCACGTGACTTCTTCTTAGTCCACTCTACATCGTGTGACTCCCTATACTGGTAAAAATAGTGCTATCGTTGGTAATGGTTCTACCATTAACATACCCATGTTGGTCATTCTCGAGTCTCTGATTCCTTATCTTTTTCTGATGTTTTGTTTGTTCCACAAATTACTAAAAAATTGTTGTCTATTAGCATGTTGACTCGGGATATGAATGTTGTTATTTTCTTTGATGATTGGGAGGTCGTTTCCGTACCTCTCAAAGATATTGTTTTTAAGCCCAATATGCTTACTAAATATAACTAAGTAGATAGTTTGGCAAGTCGGGGTCGTCCACAAAGAAGAGGGATTTTCCTAAGGGTTCATACATATAGGAG
>JAULKM010009723.1:0-14859 GCA_032355605.1 Rubia tinctorum
AATTTTCGTCTAGGGTCAAAGTTTTTCAGAGTGATGGTGGTACTGAATTTCTTAACTCTCGTCTTCGGACACATTTTAACACAAAAAGGATCCACCATCAGATTTCTTGTCCTTATACACCTGAGCAGAATGGGCGTGCCGAGCGCAAACATCGTCATGTGACTGAAATGGGTCTCACTATGCTATTTCATTCACATCTGCCACTATTTTTTTGGGATGATACTTTTGCGACGGATGTCTATACAATCAACCGTCTTCCTACCCCGGTTCTTCTTGGAGCTTCACCCTACCATGTTTTGTTTGATCGAGCACCTATATACGTTAACTTTCGTCCTTTTGGCTGCAAAGTTTATCTGTTTGTTCGTCCGTATGCTGAGCACAAGCTCTCCCTCATAGTATTCCCTGTGTATTTGTTGGCTATAGCTCGCAATACAAAGGCTTTCGCTGTCTTGAACCCGCTTCTGGTCGGGTTTAATCACTCGGTGTGCACATTTTGATGAACACTGTTACCCCTATGCTACTGCCAGTTCGGGTTCTGCAGTTTTCTCTTCCCTGGATGTCTCCTCTTTTATTGATCCAGTTATTGCTGATCCAGAGTCTGTCACGCCATTGTCATCTTCCTTGGCACCATGCTCCTTATGCTCAGATGACACTCCTGTTCAGGATGCTCCCCATCTTCTAGCCATCGTCTCGGGTTCTCCGATGTATTCCGGTTCCTCAGATGACTCTTCCGCCAGTTCTCCTACACCGCCACCGTCTCAGCCTCATCCCATGACCACTAGACCTCGCACAGACTTACGTCGTCTGCGATACTTGGATGACTATGTTGTCACTGGCCTTACTGCTTCAGTTCTTACTCAGTCTGAGCCTCGGGATTATCGGGCTGCGCTTCGTGATCCTAAATGGGAGGCTGCGATGACGGAAGAGATGACAGCTCTTCGGCAGCAATATACTTGGGATTTGGTTCCACGCCCGTCTGATGTGAATGTCGTCGGTTCCAAATGGTTTTTTTTGCCTCAAGTATCGACCAGATGGTACTATTGAGCGTCATAAAGCCCGGCTTGTTGCTCAGGGATTCTCGCAACTACCAGGCTTTGACTTTGATCACACTTTCAGTCCTGTGATTAAAGCCTCTACTGTTTGTACAGTTCTTTCCATCTCCACTATGAGGAAATGGACTTTGCACCAGTTGGACGTCAAGAAAGCCTTTCTCAGTGGCGTTCTTCATGCACCAGTATATATGGCGCAGCCTGTGGGTTTTAAGAACCCTACTTGGCCTGACCATGTTTGTCGTCTGCGGAAAGCTATCTACGGGCTTAAGCAGGCACTAAGGGCATGGTTCGACCGTCTTAGCTCGTTTCTTCGTCAGCTCGATTTTATCTGCAGTTCCTCTGATACTTCTCTCTTTGTGTTCTCCTGGGGCAGTGTTCTTCTCTATCTTCTGGTCTATGTTGATGATATCATCCTTACCGGTAATGACTCTACCGCCACTCGCCGGTTCATCTCTCGCACTCATCAGGAGTTTGCTATCAAGGATCTTGGCTCCCTCATCTACTTTCTTGGTCTCGAAGTCACTCCCACTGAGTCTGGCCTCTTCTTGGGACAAGTAAAGTATGCTAGGGATATTCTTCGTCGAGCTGGAATGTCTGATGCTGTGACAGTTTCCACCCCGTTTGTTCCATCTTCTCAGCTTCTCAGTGGTTCGGGCGAGCCTTTCAGCAATCCTACTCTATATCGCTCGTTAGTTGGTGCCTTGCAATATCTCACTATTACTCGACCGGATTTGGCTTTTGCGGTCAATTCCGTAAGCCAGTTTCTTCAGGATCCTCGTACCGATCACTTTGAGGCTGTCACACGGATTCTTCGCTATGTCAGTGGTACCACTCATTTCGGGTTGTCTTTCCATTCCTCTGCCTCTACAGATGTGTTAGGATACTCCGACGCTGATTGGGCTCGTTGTCTGGAGACTCGGCGCTCGACTTACGGCTATGCGGTTTTTCTTGGGGGCAATCTCATTTCTTGGAGTGCCAAGAAGCAGCCTACTGTCTCCCGCTCCAGTTCAGAGTCTGAATATCGTGCACTGGCTAACACTGCGGCGGAAGTTGTTTGGCTTTCTCATTTGCTTCGTGACTTACATTTCCCGCTCTCTGAGTCGCCCATTTTGCTGTGTGACAATAACAGCGCTATTTTTCTGGCTCAGAATCCGGTTGCTCACAAACGCGCGAAGCATATTGATATTGACTACCATTTTGTTCGGGAATTGGTTGCATCTGGGAAGCTACGTGTTCGTCATGTGCCGACATCACTCCAGGTTGCAGACATCTTCACTAAGGGTCTTTCACGCTCTCTGTTTGAGTTCTTCCGATCCAAGCATTGCGTCTCGGTCAATCCGACGCTTCGCTTGAGGGGGTGTTAGGATAAATGATAAGATTAGTTATGATTAGGATATGATTGAGATATGATTGATGTCTAGATACATTGTATGTTTAGGGCTTTGTACTCTTTATATGTTTCCTATCTAATACAAACTCCTCATGGAGAGTTATCACCTTCACAGGAGAGTTTGAAGTTTGATGCTCTGAACTAGAACTGGAAATGTTGCACTTGTGATCGCATCCTATGCCTGCTTGAAAAAGGCACAAAGCAGCTATCGAACAAGATCGCAGAATCGAGGATGCCTAATCATCAGCCCGAGATTTCAATGTTCTTGATTGAAGTGGAAATTTTCAATCATTGCAAGCTCCAAAAGGCTCTCGAGCATAGTGCAGTCATCCATCCTCGGGGTTTTTGTGGATGAAGATGGAGAATTATGCTTGTAGATGGAGAAGGTTCGATTGTTCGGTTTTGGGGAAGGACTTTCGAGGATTATGAACGCTGCTCTGGCTTTCAGGTATTTTAATTCTGCATTTGTATGTGATTTTTCCCAGAAAAATATTTATAGCATCCACAATGGTAACTCATTAAATCTATTTTTTTAAGGAGTACTCCTGATTTAAGGAGTATCATTGTGTATTTTTAAAGACAACTCCTTAATAAGGAGTTGTTCCTTAGTTAAAAAATTGATACCTCTTTTTTTTGTGCAAATATCAACCAATCAACGAATGTCATTTACTCATTTAACATGTCTTATTTTATATTTTTAATTAGCTATAATTAAAAATAAGTGCCTAAAAAGTGCTCTTTAGGACTACCATTGTTGGTATTTATTTTTATCAAGTTTTTATCAAAATTTATGATGTTACAGTTAAGAAGTGCTCTTTAAATCCACTACCATTGTGGATGATCTTAAGATAATTTTGCAAAGGATGTGTATGTCCTTGTTTAGTTAGTTTGTTTACTTCTAGCCTATGCTAGGTGATCCAATAATATTTTATCATATTTTGTCCTACATTATTTTCATAACAATTATTATGTTATAATGCTAGACTATTATAATAGTTGGAACATCTATCATAGGTTTGTAATCTTTTATTATATTATAAAGTTATCTCACGTGTGAGGTATAATTTTACTTAATCATAAAAATAAATAAATTAATGATAAAATAATTTTATTATATTAGTGTTGTTAATGAAACTACAATTTTTATATCAGACCCTATGGTAGCATAAAAAAATATTAATTTCTCCCACAAAAACCATTCCCTCACAAGCAAAACTCGGATCTTATTGTGCAAAAAACTCCATTTTACTTTCAAGAAAACATGAAACTGATTACCTGCACTTTGACAGTGATCGAAACATGAAAAGCAATAGTGATAGTCATAGAAAATGGCACTTTAACATGCTTTGTAGGCTCTGCAGAGACTGGGACAAGTTCCTCCTCCTGGACAAAGCTCCCCATTCTTTTCCTCTATTTCTGACATCTTCAAGCAAAACAAGAACAAAGAAAGTCAGCCAAAAGATCAAATCCTAAGAAACTTGAACAAAATCCCCCAAATCTTAAATATGATAAAAGTGGGAGAGCTTTCTCAAATAACCAAAATAAGATGTTAGTTTCACATTCTAATGCAACAAAAATAGAGAGGCAGTGGGTGTGGGTGTGAGAATAGGGCCAATCTAGTTTAAAATAAGTAAGAAGCATAATCCTAATATAGTAATATTCAATTGACCTCCTCGAATGATCAAGTATGAAAGTAAAAACATCATTTCCAGTCGTATAGTTCTCAAAGAGTGCAATTTCATCATCTAAATCATCTCCAATAGCTACAACCTCATTTTCTGGCAGGTTTTAATAGCGAAATTCATCATCTAAATCAGTATAGTTCTCAAAGAGTGCAAATGTGATAAACAGAGGCTGATATACCTGTCTTTGACTTATTGTAGATTGGGAAACTTCACTGACTTCCTCGGCTAACCCTTGAAATCCCACCCCTTCCTTTAGTTTATGCTAATAGATTAAAGCCACATAAACCTCTAGTACAACATAATCATGAGATAAAAGCGACCATATAATGAGAATATAATGAAATTTTAGTGACTCGTGACTAACATACATTGATTTCTTCAATTAGGAAACGCAATATATGAATGAGCTACATGAGGAGGTCAACTTAGGAAAATAACAGTAACAATTTTAATATATTGGGATGATATTAAATTATGAGAATCGATGCATTGATACGGAAAAGAGAGGAAAATAAACCAACTGAAAATAGAAAGAAGTGTATCACTGCGATGAAAGGGTCATTGCCTTCGAGGAAGTTGCTTGCTTGTAGATGCGGTCCATATGAACCATTTATATATAGATGGGTGATATACAAGAGCTGCAAAGATACCAAAAGAAAAGGACATGCCCCAAAGGAGCTGTTTAATCCAAAAACACAAAACACTAATCACTTCAGCTATAAACAATTATGCATGCTTTAATAAAGATTTAAAAAAGATCAATAGTTGAGCACACACAGTGCATAGTAAGACTTGAGAGTTTACCAGAAAAGCTCACCAGCATCAATAACAGTGTCCAATTTGGTCTTCCCATCTTTCTACACCTTCAACCTCGGTGCAGAAAATGTTCGAGAAACTCAACTTAACACATCTCACTCTTGTACAGATCTGGAAAACTTTAGACAAGCTACTTTAGAGCTTGGAGTTAATCACGCCGGTAAATAAAGTTATAGGTGAAAGTTGATTCTCCTGCAAGCTTGAATTTTTTTGCATGAGAAATGATTCAGCTCATATTGAGCAATGTCAAACATTCAAATCATAGACCAAAAACACAAAAAATGACTTGCAACCAAATTCAGTAAATTAAGTACTTACATTAAGCTAGCTAATATTTCAGTTAAATGGAAAAAGTCACAATCAACCACAAGTACCTGCGCTGCCTTGTTCATCCATGGCACGACCTAGAATACGAATGCACCAAAGTTTCAACGTAATTAATAGACAAAAACATACTACATAAACAAAATTCCTTTTCAGAAAATCTTGAGCACAAAGATACCTGGAAGTGTTACAATCTCCTTCATCTTAATCACATTATCATGTTGCAGCTTCCTCAGAAGCTTTATTTCACGGATAGGTATTCTAGGAAATTGCATGGGGAGAAAATCGCTGATAAATACACCTCTTGTGACAAGACCAAAGATCGAACTCTAATAAATAAAAAGAGAAAGTACGCAGAAGAGTAAAATCCCTTCTTTTTCGTTATCCATCTGTATCTTCTTCAGGGATACATCCCGCCAATGCCTCGAAACTTCTGAGACAGATAATCAAAAAATTCAAAAAAAATCTAATAAGTTTCAAAGACAAATAATCAAACACCTGATGTGTTAATACTAAAACCAGAAAACACTTACAGAAAACCAAGGTAACAAAGGAAAACTCATACAAAATTTCGTATTCAACATCGCTTCGGTCAAATTCATTGAGAAAAGCGAGAAATTACCTTGTCAAACAAAAGAACGGAAATAGGGAATCGCCTCCTTACATTCGTAGCTAACCAGTGCATTTACCTTTGCAAACAGTGGAGCTATTTGAAGTGGACATGGTGGCTAGGTCGGAGGAGCGAAGGGGAGAAAATGACAATTCTGATAGCCCGTGAATGGAGTTTTCTCTTCGTCGATCAGTGGTTGTCGTTAGTTCAAAAATCACCGGAGAATTTCTCTCCCCCTTGCACCGACGTTTTCTCTTGAAATTTGTTAGGTTGTGGAAGCGAAGGAAGAAGGACAAAAATTTACTGTACGTTACTGTAGAGACGAAGGAAGTCTCTTTTAAGAGGTAATAGATTATGCTAGACTATTGTACTTGATAGAGTAATATACTTCTTGTAATTGTGGACTTTGTGTCAAAATGGACTTTGAGTTTCAATTATTAAACATTTATTAGAAATTACATCCAAGATAGTATTTTTAGTGGAGCATATATAATGCAAAATTGACTTTGAATTTCAATTTATTGACCTTGCTTAGAAATTTCATAATTTTAGTAGAGCACATATAGTGCTATATGATGAAATTTCCAATCAAAGGCTGCCCATATTGTGCGATATATTGAAAGTTTTAAACAATAGTTAGAACATCTATCATAGGTTTGTAATCTTTTATTATATTATAAAGTTATCTAACGTATGAGTTATAATTTTACTTAATCATAAAAATAAATAAAATAATGATAAAATAATTTTATTATATTTGTGTTGTTAATGAAACTACAATTTTTATATCAGACCCTATGGTACCATGACTGTGTATTGTATATATATGTAGAATGTACATTGCAATAATATTATTTGTACATATAATATTTTTGGTATGGTGCCATGCCTGTGTATTGTATATATGTAGAATGTGCATTGCAATAATATTATTTGTACATATAGTATTTTTGCAGTAGCCACAATTAAATTATGATAATACACAATCTCACATAACATAATGCACCTTCCTACAATATAAAAATGAAATGCATAAAGTATCATATAATTTGCCATGAAATTATGTAGATTATGAGTGATAGGGTTTGATGAAAATTCTCTTTAATTAACTGTGTTTTAGAAAAGGACTTCAACTTTTTTTTTGTATAGGTTCACTTTTTTGTTTTGTTTTGGGAGTTGCTAAATCACGCTATGTATTTTAATAGATTATGTCCAAATACATATATATGTATAATACTAATTTTAGCTTTTAAAAGTAAAATAAAAAATAACTCCTTTCCTTGCTACGCCAACACCACCGCCGCTACCGCCAAAAACATCCTGCACTCCCAACCCTTCCCGACCCTTGCCCAGTCCCTCCTGTCAGCAGCCCAACCCCGCCGAAAACAACCCTTCTTCCCCAGCTCCTTCGACCCTAGCCCAACCCCACTTTCGTCCCCAGCCACCCGCCTGAACCACCATCCTTCTCAACTCCTCCCGTCCTCGGCCCAGCCGTGCTCTCGAACGGTGGTTCTCGGCTTGCGACTCTCGAGTGGCTGATTCTTGTCGATGAAATGAGAGCCCGGTGTGTCGATTGAAAATGAGAACTGGGGATGGGCGGAAAACGAGACCTGGGCTGGGGCGGGGAAATGAGGCTCGGACCAAAGAAACGAGAACAGGCCTCACCGGGGAAATGAGAACCGAAGGCGCTGGCGAGGTGAGGAGAAGAAAGGAGAACCGGGGATGGCGGGAAACGAAAACCGGGCTAGCGACGTCGCTGGGTGGGGCTACAAATGCGGGGGCGGGGCGAGAAATTCATCGGGAAATTTGAAGCGGGCGGTGAGCAGGGAAATTCATCTGGAAATCGGGCGGGAGGTGGTTTCGACTGGTTATTGTCGGGCGTCCTGCAGTTCTCAAGCGAGTGTGGTTGCGATGAGCAACGATGAAGACTTCACGGGAAGGGTTTTGGTGGATGAAGTGTTTTTCCGGGGCTTGTGGGAAATCGGCCGCCGGAGCAACCCGTGGTCACCTACTAGTGGTTGGAAAAAGGAGGACGGAAATTAAATATAAAATAATTGATATAATTTTGAATTAAAATTAAATACATAGAGTATTTAATTCGTATAAATTGCATGGCGTAAGTAGTAAAATACGGGGCGTAAAATAACAATCTACTTTGTTTTCATGTGAAGTTTATCAATATGAAATTAAGATAAAGTATGGTTTAAAACCAGTCTTAAATTGAGATACTTCCTACGATTCACTAACATTGATTCATTTTCTTTTTTGGATGATTTTTAAATATTGTCTCCTTTCCTTATTGGTAAATTTTAGATTATTTTTATCCACTCATTTTTTCTCCTTTCAATACATTCTCCACCACAATTTTACATTTTCTAAATTCAAGTGTCAATAATAAATAAACGATTGATATATGGTGCCGCTCCCCATTAGCTTTTGGGAGCACTTTTAACAACTAGACTAAGTTTGCCCTAGTATAGTAGCTCCCGACTTCCGCTCCGCCGCCCCTGCGTCATCGTCATCAGGTAAATAATCTTCTTCTTACTTTGAAGAGAAGTTAAATTTACTAAGTAGCAATCTTGGAAGTTTAGCCTTTTTGCCACCTGATTCTGTATTTTCTTAAGGGATTTGTGTTAGTCAATTTCCAATTCTTAATTTTTTAAAGTGACGGTTCATGGATCGAAGATAGCATCAATTTTGCTTCTAACTATTCACTTGCAAGATCCGTAAAAAGTCTTTTTTTTCTTTTCTTGTTTATATATGGCCTACGTGCTATGTACATCCTGTGGATTTGCTTAAGGTCAAAGTGTTAGCCTGTAATCCGTTCTTGTTGGTTCAATTAAGCTGTGTCATGTTGCAAATAAAGAGCAAAAATAGAACAGTTTTTCTGCTTTCTTTTTTTCTGATGAGTTTATGTTAAGAAGTTGTTCGTTACTTAGCATGTTTGGTGATATATTTTGCATTTTGCCCCAAACCATCAAGGCCTATTGTAGGGAACTATTGTATACCTAAGCGTTAAGATGTTATGATGTCAATGCAGGTTGTGATCCCTTGAGGCAAGTATTTGTCAAGCAGATAGGGATATTGTTGTTGATCGATCTGGTTGACACACCCTGGTAAGTTGGCAATATTTGTCAAGCAGTTAAGGATATTGTTGCTCTCATTTCTGCATGGGCATAAATAATTTCATTGTTTAATATCAGCGTTAAGATGTTTCTTATTGCTCCCATTTTTATTCTTGTTACAGGAGAGCTATGTTGAGTAGTGAGCTTGGATTTATTCTTGTTACATCTTTAATAATATTGTGTACTGTGAGGTGTGAGGTGTTAATTGAGTCACTGATTTGTTCTCTGAATTTTGGGCTTATTCGATTTTGCTTCCAATTTGGCATCGGTGTACTGTGAGATTTTAATTGAGTTATGTGCTTCAATCCGTTCTATGAATTAAGGATTTATACAAATTTGCTGCTTATTCTGCATCGTAACTGTAATACAATGTACAGTGAGGTGTTAATTGAGCCCTATGTAGTTAATTTGTTTATGTTGTATTATTTTGATTGTCGTTTTGTGTAGATATGGGACTTCAGACTGCACTATCTCAGCTCCTCTTTGGCCAGCCAAAGAAAGCTACTCCATGGCTACTTTCATGAAGCATCGAGAAGATATTAGGAAAGGTACAGTCATGGTAGATCCCATTATGATGGTCTCATAAGAGGTGAGAGATGAGGAGATCAGGGTGAACTTTTCTGCTGATATTCGCCCAAAGAGAAGTATGGATCTGGCTAGAGTCGCTGAAGACGCGGTTGTGTTAGCAATCTTGGGGGAATATGTCCCGGCCCCACTTTCCCGGTCTCTTTCATTGCTCAAGAAGGACCTTATCAACAATTTTCTCAATTGAGTCGGCGTTTTGCTGCCACTTAATCAATGGCTCAATCCTCCTATCATCGTTCTTGTCAAAGAGACGATCCATCTCACGGCTTTGGCAGAGTGAGATTGATCGCCTCCTTGGCAAGAACGATGATCGGAGGAGTGAGCTATTGATTAAGTGGCAGCAAGACGCCAACTCGATTGAAAAAGCTGTTGATAATGTCTTTCTTAAGCAAGGAAAGGAACCGGGGAAAGTGGGGCCGGGACATAGTCCCCCAGGTTGCTAACACGACCGCGTCTTCAGTGACTCTAGCCAGATCCATACTCCTCTTTAGGCGAATATCATCATCTGCAGCCGAAAGGTCCACCCTGATCTCCCCATCTTTCACCTCTTATGATACATCATAATGAGATCTACCATGGTTGTACCTTTCCTAGCATCTTCTAGATGCTTCATGCAAGTAGCCACGGGGTAGCCTTCTTTAGCTGGGATAGTGCAGTTCGAAGTCCCATATCAACACAGAACGACAATCAGAAGAATACAACGTAAACAAACTAACTACACTCAATTAATAACTCACTGTATTACGATGCAGAATAGGCAGCCAATTCGTATAAATCCTTAATTCATAGAACAACGGATTAAAACACAAATCATAAAAAGTGACTCAATTAAAATCTCACAGTCACTGATGCCAAATTAGAAGCAAAATCGAATAAGCTCTAAATTCAGAGAACAAGAAGTTAAAGCCACAAATCATAACTAGTGACTCAATTAACACCTCACAGTACACATTATTATTAAAGATCTAACAAGAATAAATCCAAGTTCACTAGAAATCTGGCGGAGTGAGATGGATCGCCTCCTTGGCAAGAACGATGATAGGAGGATTGAGTTATTGATTAAGTGGCAGCAAGATGCCGACTCGATTGAGAAAGCTGTTGATAAGGTCCTTAAGCAAGGAAAGAGACCGGAGAAAGTGGGGTCGGGACCTTTACAAGTCAGATCTCCAGCAGGTCTATAGATCTTCTATCTTAATTGCTAGCAACAAGCACACACTTTAAGTTATAAAACCAACCATTTGCATACCAACTGTCCAAACTGAAAGGTTGTAAGAGGAGGAAATGGCCATGGTGGCAGTAATGGCAATGGTTGCAAGTGATGATTTCGGCTGCCCGCCTCCCCCATTTGATCTTCTTGATTTTTTATCTGTGGTGATTTTATCTGTGGTGATTTTGATCCCATGAGTTATTTATGAATATCTAAGCTCTGTTAGGAGAAATTAATGCTGAAAGATTCTTTACTTCCATGATTTCTTGTTTCTACTTTGACGGGAATACATTTTTTTAAAGAATTTCGCACTTAGTGTTTTGCTTTACTTCTTATTGCTAGCCATTTCCTTTAGGCTGAGCTTTTGGGTTCGTTGAAATTCTTACCATGATTCCAGTGGTAATATTGCATATCATTTATGCACGAGGATTGTTGCATCATGGTTTTAGTTTTTTGGTGTGATTCCGACTACCTTGTTACTGTTTAAACGGGAATTTGCTCATTTTCTTGAAAAATAGGCCAACTGCAGCCCACTTAGTAGTAGTAAACCATTGTTGTTAGGAATTGTCATTGCAGCTTTGAACTTCGAAATGTGCCTTTCGTTTGCTGATGTTGATAAAATGGTATTTCAATGTCTGACTCAACTTTTCTGTTTCCATCTGTTTATTTCTTTTTTGGTTTTATAGTCATTATCTATTCTCTGAGGAAATTTTCGTGACCCATGCCGACAATACTACATAGTTTCCCTGCTCTTTTAGTTGTTACAAGACCTGAAGGAACCACTAACCTTACAACCTCTGAACTAAGTAATAAAACAATCAGAATAAAATAAACAATCACCAAACAAAGTTCATTGTCCAAGTCAAAGAAAAACATAACAAAAAGCGTGAAAAGTGAATGAAAAACATCAATTTTCAACAATAAACTCTTTCTCCAGGTCCGGTGAACGAAGGGTTTTACTCTATTTTCCAACTTTTCCTTTTTTTTCTTATTTTAATTTTAATTTTAATTTTTTATTCATAATTAATGGGGTACACTCTACCCCAAATGGTACCCTCCATGTTGACCGTACCTTTAATCGTACGTGTACTCGGTCAAGGTACCCAAAAAATCAAACAGTACCGGAGACGTCCCCATGCCGAATCTGCACCGAATTCGTACCCGGTACGTATCTGGTACGGGTACCGTGATCTATTTACCGTACTCGTGCTACCTAGGTCCTAACAAATGGAGATTGAGAATACAAAGTGAATGTGCATCCTCAAAAAGCAGTGTATGGATGATTACTCATTAATTGAAAAGTATTGAAGTATGGGGAAGAACATTGAAAATGGGGAATAGATTTGCATTGTAAATTGAGGATTGTCTTTATAAAATATTACATTTTCAATTAATTTTAGAAAGTGACATGGAATTATGTGTGAATGTCATGTGACAAGATTGATGTGTGAATGTCATGTGACAAGATTGATGTGTGAATGTCAGGTGGCAAGAATGACCTCATTTAATATATATTATAGATTATTTTAACATTTTACCAAATATTAAAAGTGTTTTACTTATAAGCAAAACAACTTACTCTGCCAATGAGAAGATTCCCCAACGAGGAATTGCTTCATATTCGAATCAATGGCGGAACTAAGGGGGGTCGAGCCGGTGCTACCGCCCCGGTAAGATTCTGGCGGTTGAGTAAGTAGTATATTTATTGTCTTTGTGAGCACTGACTGAACAAAATTGATAATAGAAGTATTAGATTCCGCCTCAGAAGAGATTAAAAGGTAAGTGAGCCTTCTTTCACCAGAATTTCAAAAGTTTTGTCGCCGGAACAAAGTTGCAGACGGCTAGGTTAATGCATAATAAGAACTTCTTCAAAATAAAAGGAAAAATATGGGTTTAATTCAACTTCTTAATTTTCCAAGTTAAATAACTATGTTGGGTCAGTTTTTCAAAAACGAAAACAACCCAATGTATAGCCAAACAATAAAACAAAATACAAACAGGCTGAAATGAAAGTCCTTTCATACCATATGGTGTAATACTCCCTCCGTCTCACAACTATTGGCTCCTTAAAATTTCAAAGTCAAATTTTGTAAAGTTTGACCATTAATATAAGTTTATATATGTGATAAATACATCATATGAGTTATTATTAGATTTATCTTAACATCTATTTTCTAAATATTAACTTTTTATGTTGAATTGATATATAGCTAGATATATTGACGGTTAAAATGATCATTGGATACTGTGAAAAAGTAAATAGGTCAAAAGTAATTAGACGGAGGGAGTATTCAATAAAAATTCTGATTAAAATATTTTCCCAAATCCCATTCTCTTCCGGGATGGGTTCTAATTGTGGAAACCATTCCAAAACCCAAAAAATAAAATAGAATGTTTCATTCCCAAATTCATTCGTATTTAGTTCAAACTTTAGAGTTTCAAACTTCAAAATTCTTTGGAGTGGCGACTGACGAGTTGAAGAAAAAACAACAAAGTTTTACTATGTAGTGGATGGCTGCTGTAGATCGAAAACACGACGAAAGATAGGATTGAGGGCAGGTAAATTGGCACTACAATAATACTCATTACTCACTATGTCCATAAGCCACCAATCTTTATTTCTAAACTTTAATCCTTATTATATCAAATTTATTTGTAAAATAAGTTTAAACTGCAAATTAAAAGAAATCAATATTAAATTTTTGGGCTGTATTAATCAGACCATAAACTAATAAAACTGCACGTTGCATGATAAATTTTTATTATTGTATCTCAAAACCTTTTACTTTTTTATAATTCTAATTCTAATTCGTCTTTCCATATGCCTATGAAAAACGGTCTTTCCCAAGACTTTGGAAATGAGATTTATATGTTTGGAATAATTTAATTAAGGATGTATTTTCGAAATTGATAATGAAAAGATCCTGCAAAATTATCGTAAGAAACATACACCTATAATACAACTCCCTCCACTACATCTTTTAGGACCTGTCAAGAAAGAATTTATTTTAAATTTAGATTTTGTTATTAGCTAGTATTAATTTTGCAATATGACATTGAATTAAACTGTACTCAATGGAAAAAAAGTACTAACTCGCCCCTCCTGAAATAATGGCTTGGTTCCGCCACTGATTCGAACCAACGCCTTTCGAAATAATTCTCCTAAACAATTCCTCAATCTCCTCCTTCAACCCGTAGTAGCATGTGCTCATCCCTTCAAATAGAGTATGCAGGGCATTGGGTGATATCTCAACGTATAATGGATTATCGTCCTCAGGTGCTTTTCGCTTTCGGGAAGGGTTTCTCCGGGTTGAAGACATAGTAGATTCAAGGATGGCTGGGAATAAAAAAAATGAAGGGCAAAGTGGTTCTGAAAATGCCGATGTATAGATGAACACGGTACAGTTGCTTGGTTATTTGGGATGGAAGTTTGGTGTAGAAGCTAAAAAAATAGCAACTGTACACTAAGGTTCCCGCCATGAAATATACCCAAAGTCGGCGTGAAGTTGTGAAATTTTCACCCACAAAAATTGCGGGAAAGATCCCGCTTTAGTGCCAAAAACCATGAAAAACTATCCTTACTTATCTATTTACGGCTAAAGTCCCTGCATCTCTCCGACATATGTATTTGCAAATGTATATTTTTGGTAGTTCATTGTTGTACTAATTTCGGGCGAGTACAATTATTTTTGGTTATGGATATTATTAGATGAGCACTATTAGAAATTTAAAAAGTTGATATTACGAAATCAATTGACAACGCCCCTAACGAGATCACTTATGATAGGGTGTTATCTTACATACTGGATAATGCCTGTGTCGATATACAGATTTATGAACGAAAATGGAAAATGTATCGTAATCTATAACTTTAATAGGTAATAACTTTTTTATTAAATGCATATGAAAATGAAATGCGATGCAATGTTTATTATAAATTATTTATTTATTTATATTATATTATATTTATTTAAAAGAACCAAAAATACTGTAAAGTCACATGTGATGAATTTAATTATGGTGTAATGGTGAAGACACATGTGGTAAAGTGTTTAATTGATTGGC
>JAULKM010009743.1:0-14858 GCA_032355605.1 Rubia tinctorum
TCATCTAAACCCCTTATGATATAAACCTACCTAAATCTAGCAATCTTGCCACAAAAACATAACAAAAGAGATGTTAAGTGGTTCGGAAAACACATGCATTTGACGTCTCATCACTCTGTGCGGGGTCACATTCTGGCATGATTCTGGCATAAAATGGGTACCTTTAAAATAACACGAGTCACTCAAGGCGGGGTGGTGTGTGACCGCACCCGCTTCAATGCCCAAGTCAGGTCGGTGAAGTGGGTGTAGAGAAGATGGAGCTACAGTATCGTAGAGTCTGTAGTCGAACATACCATTGTCTGATGGCTTTTCTTCTCCTTTTATATTTGTAGGGTTATGCCCTCATTAAGTTAGATATTGTACCTTTGTGCCTGATTGAATAGAGACATGGGTTTTTCCAGCCCATACTTTATCAAATCCCCTTAGCCCGATGTCGCGTTGATAAATAGCGTGGGGTATTGGGGTTGTGTCTTTATGTGATTGCTGATGTACGTCCCTGTTCGTCAAGCTGGAATTCTACATCTTGATTATCTCCTCCAAGGTCACGCTCTGATGCCCTTGTTGGTGTCATCCTAGTAACATTGGCATGGGTTCTGCGTTCAGGCCTTCTATATCATGACTGAACCCTTTCGTTTTGGCCTCATTAATCTTTGACAGAATTATACATTGCTTCCTGTTGAGTTAACTCGGACTATGCATCGCAGCTTTGTAAAATCATGTCTGGGTCACGCTTCGTGACCCTAATATCATTGGCGTTAGCTCTACGTTCACGCCTTCTAAATTATAGCCGAACTCTTTCCTTTCGACCTCAATAATCTTTGACAGAATTATACGTTGTTTCCTTCTGAGTCAACTTGGACTTTGCCTCACAGCTTCGTAAAATTCAGCCTGGGTCGCAATTTACGACCCTAATATCGTTGGTCTAGGCTATACGTCTAGGCCTTCTAAATCATGGCTGAACTCTTTCATTTCTGCCTCATTCATATTTGACATAATTATACGTTGTTCCCTACTGAATCAACTTGGACTTTGCATCGCAGCTTCGTAAAATTCTGCCTGGTTCGCACTTCGCGATCTAAATGTTGTTGGCCTAGGCTCTATGTCCAGGCCTTCTAAATCATGGTCGAACTCATTTGTTTTGGCCTCATTAATATTTGACAAAAGTATATGTTGATTCTGGCTGAGTCAACTTGGAATTTGCCTCGCAACTTCGTAAAATTCTGCATGGGTCGTAATTTACGACCCTAATATCGTTGGCCTGGGCTCTACGTCCAGGCCTTCTAAATCATGGCCCAATTCTTTCATTTAAGCCGCATTAATCATTGACGGAATTATACGTTACTTCCTGCTGAGTTAACTTGGACTTTGCATCGCAGCTTCATAAAATTCTGCCAAGGTCGTAATGCGCGACCCTAATATCGTTAACCTGGGCTCTACACCCAAGCCTTCTAAATCATGTCCAACCTCTTTTCTTTCTGACTCATCAATCTTTGACAGAATTATACGTTGCTACCTGTTGAGTCAACTCATACTTTGCCTCGCAGTTTCATAAAATTTTACCTGGGTCGCACTTTGCCACCCTAATATCTTTGGCCTGGGCTCTACGTATAGGCCTTCTAAGTCATGCCCGAAATATTTCTCTTTGGCCTCATTAATCTTCAACAGAATGATATGTTGCTACCTGCTGAGTCAACTTGGACTTTGCATCGAAGATTTGTAAAATTATGTCTGGGTCTAACTTTGCGACCCTAATATCGTTGGCTCGGGTTCTACATCCAGGCCTTCTAAATCATGGCCGAACTCTTTCATTTCAGCCTCGCTAATCTTTGAAATAATTATACATTGCTACCTTCTAAGTCAACTTGGACTTTGCATCGCAGCTTCGTAAATTTCTGCTTGGGTCGCACTTTACGACCCTAATATCGTTGGCCTAGGCTCTACTTCCAGGCCTTCTAAATCATGGTTGAACCCTTTCATTTTGGCCTCATTAATCTTTGACATAATTATATATTGCTTCTTGCTGAGTAAACTTAGACTTTGCATCGCAGCTTCGTAAAATTATGTCCGGGTCGCACTTTGCGATCTTAATATCTTGGATTGGGCTCTACGTCCAAGATTTCTAAATTAGGCCAAACTCTTTCATTTCAGACCATTTAAGGCTGAGCTTCCTTTACCTGTGTCAACCTATCGATCGTGTTGTGATACATCCATTTTCACGGAAAAAGCATGCGAATATAATTTGATATTTGCATGAATTTTTCTTTTGGGCGACCATACGTAATGCCTTAATTTTTTTGAATTTCAAAATGATAGTTGTACATGTGGTTTTCTTTGCTTACTAATACACACATAGGATTTGTGGTCGTATAATGCAAGCGAACAATTATATGTTTCTGACCTTGGTAGTTGATGACGCAACCTACCTTGTCATGCGGCTGTTTCATCGTGTGCTTGTGTTGCACCATCAGGATCCAGCCTGCAGCCTACTGGCTATCGTAAGCCAAAGCTGCTTATTTCAGCCTAGTGATCTGCCCTTGATTCTCTGGCTGACTTAAGTCGGAGTTTACAACTTTTTCCTGGTTCGTTACTTGACGGCTATGGCAGTGGCCGGAGCTTTTTACTTTGCATGTTGGGGCCCCGACCTGTGATTGTGCTAGCTGTTGGGACCAGCACTGCAACTTTAGCCTTGGTCAGGCTCTTTTCATTTTCCTTAGCCCCTTTGAGGTTCGGCCTGCACTTTGTGCTGCCTGTTTGCGCCAGTGCGGCAACTTTAGCCTGAATCAGGCCCTTCTCTGACGCTGGGTGTGACCTAGAGATTCATTTTCCTTAACCCTGTTAGAGATCCAACATGCACTTTGCGCTGACTCTTTGGGCTAGCGCAACAACTTTAGCCTGAATCGGGCCCTTCTCCGGCGCTGGCTGCGGCCTGGAGATTCCTTTTTTTTCCTTAGCCCCTTTGAAATTTTGGCCTGCACTTTGAGTTGGCTGTTTGCGCTAGCACGAAAACTTTAGCCTAAATTGGGCCCTTCTCCGGCGCTGGGTGTGGCCGGAGGTTAATTTTCCTTAGTCCCTTTGAGATTCAGCCTGCACTTTGCACTGGCTGTTTGCGCCAGCGCGACAACTTTAGCCTGAATCGGGCTCTTCTCCAACGATGGGTGCGGCCACAGGTTCATTTTTTGCTTGTTGTTCTGTAAGACTAAATATTTCATGCTCACATGAATAATGTCAACATGCGTTAGTTTTGAACACAACATAATACATCAACTCTTTTCCATAATGCTAGAATGCATTGAATGAATAGAAAAGGTATATAAATATACAAAAAAATCTCATATATATCTTGGGGGGAAGATAAGAAAGATTTAAAGAAATACCGTTCTTTCAATTTCACAGTTTCCATTTAAAGCAATACCATTCCTTCAATGTCATGGTCTTGCCTGAGCGAGGTGAGAGGTGGTTATTACTTTGTCTAAACACACTTTAGGTTGACCATTGCCCTGTCATGGCACATTTTCTTGAGGATGCTACGCTCTAGCCCCCGTTTGGACAGGCTAAAATTTGATCAACGTCCTGTCTTACAGGCTGGTGGATGGCTAAGCTTTCTTTTGTCCTGGCATATTAAGCTGTGTACCTGCTTTTCATGTGGCTAAGGGTATTTTACTTGTTATTTTACATCCAGGCCTATACAATTAAGCATTTCATGCTAAGTGTCCCAATTTAAACAGACCACGCTAGCATGTATCAGTCCAAAAGATGACATAATGTATCAAATCTTATTTTCAGTTTTATCTTTAATAAACATTATAAGAGTCGACTTTATTAGCAATGCTATCATGTATAAATTAATATGACAAAAGGTATGTAAAATATAACTTGCACTTACACGAATCCCTTTGTCATTTAAGTACTCATGCTAGTGTATTTAGTTTTGGATTTCAACATGACTGTCACATATGCATTTTCGTGAATTATCTGTTTACATGTATAAATTATGCTTCTAAAGAGAGCCATGCTGATGTTAATATTTTAAGTGGACAGGTACTTCTAACCTTGATGGATGATGATACATCCAGTCTTGCTTGATGGTTGCTGATACAGCCAACCTTGCCCTGTGGAAGCTCCAGCGCAGTTTCCTAGACTCTGCCCTACTGGCTGCTGGCATGCCTTACTTTAGTTGTGCTATGCACTCTAGCTTTGGGCTATGATGCACCTTACTGCTGCATCGGATATTAAATCTTGGTGTCTTGATGGTTGATGATACATCAACCTTGCTTGATGGCTGATGAAACAACCAGCCTTGCCTTGTGGAAGCTCCATCTCCGTTTGCGAGACTCTCACATCCGAGCTGCTGGCATGCCTTACTTTGGCTGTGCTCTGCACTCTGGCTCTGGGCTATGCCGAACCTTGCTGCTGCACCAGATATTAACTGTTGTTGTTATGAAGATATTAAAGTAATGAATATTATTACTCCTCCTCCTTTTTTTTAATGAAATCGGTGTTCCTCTCTTTCATTTTCCTTATCTTCATTTTCCTTCCTCTGCTATCTTCTTTTCGAACGGCTTCCTTCTTTTCTTTTATTTTTTCATTTTTTTTCTCATTTCTTTTCTTCCTTTTACTGAATTTTTTTTCCTTTTTCTGACTTGCTTTGTTTTTTTCTTCTCCTGACATTTCATCCATTTCATTTTCTTTCCTCTTTTTCTTTCTCCTTTCTTCCTTCTCCAACCTGTTTCTTCTCAGTGAATTCTTTAATAAGCATTTCTTTTTTCTTTTTATTGTCAGTAGTATCTGGTGGCATTGATTTCACCCGGAAAAGCTTATTCGCCAGAGAATAAGGCGTTCACCGGAGTATTTGTCCGTCGATGTAGACCCGTCATGACATTCTCATGCCGGACTCATCATCTGAAGTAGATAGTGGCCAAGAAAGCATGGTTCTCTTGAGATATGGCTGACGCCAGTGACTTCCTCTCTCCTGCAAAGAAAGCAAGGGACTTGTCTTCTGTTATTGAGTTGAACTTGTCTTCCCATCACTGAGTTAAGGTTCTTGAGCAGACTCAAACTCCTTCTCTGGCGAGATTCTAAGCGGACTCAAAAAACTCGGCAGGTTGATTGGGTCAACTCTACTGACCCACTTACTGAGCGGACTCGACGAAATCAACTCGTTGCTGGACCGAGTTTTTGCTCACTGGACTTAGCTGTATGTACCCCCTGATAAACTTGAACAAGGGAGTATAGAGTTTTTGGTTATTTTAAGGTGGGTGAATGATAAGCTAAGAATAACCCGGGAAGCTGAGAATAAATGTGTTTTCTGATAGCATATCTCTGGGTATGTTCTTCCCCTTTCAAAATGAAAACAATAAATCATGTGAATAATAGACCTGCTTAGTTCAGTGCAGATACGTTTGACCTGGAAGGTGCTGCAGGAGCTGCGTGAGGGTCTTGACGTCGATCCCCATAGACGGCGCCAATGTTAAAGCCAAATTTTGTAATGGGCTTGACCTGGAGCTGGTTGTTCTTGGATAGATGAGGCTTTCGGTGCAACTTTAATAAAACCTCTGTGCGGGTCTCGTTCGGGCATGATTCCGGCATAAAATGGGTACCTGTAAAAGAACACGGGTCACTCAAAGGGGGTGGTGTGTAACCGCACCCGCTCCGATGCCCAAGTTAGGTCAGAGAAGTGGTTGTAGAGAAGATGGAGCTACAGTATCGTGAAGGTTGTAGTAGAACATACCATTGCCTGATGACTTTTCTTCTCCTTTTATAGTTGTAGAGTTAAGCCCTTATTAGGTTTGATATTGGGCCTTTGGGCCTGATTGAATAGAGACGTGGATTTTTCCAGCCCATACTTTATCACAATTAGAATAGTGACACCACGTAACTCATGGAAACCAGAGGGAAATGAAGAAAACAAAAATGGAAAGGTTAAGGACCTAAGGTGATAAACTAATCAATAGATTGAAGGCCCCAAATTTACCCCTTCGATTAGCCTAAGTATATTAAAGTAGAGAAGATAAGGATTAAACAGTGAACAAGTCAGAGGAACAGATAAATAAGCACAGAGCAGACGCAGACAAAGAGAAACCACTAGAAACCACTAACTTCACCTCAAGAAATCGGAACCCCTAAATTTCCTCATAAAAGTAAAAAAACGAGGACGCCTAGTAGAAAAATAGAAGATAAAGGCTGAAAGGGTTGTTACCATTACGGAGGTAAAACCCCTAAATTGACAAACAGAAGAATTAGAAAACAAGTTACAAAGTAGTAGAACTGGAAGAGGAGAAACGAAAAAAGCAAAGCGGTAGAATATAACAATTAAAAGGCAGTCACCTTAAATGAAGAGACGTGTAGGATGAGGAGGAGTGGGGGGGAGACATGTAACTGTAAGAGAAAAGAGCGGTGTCTGAAGCTGGCAAGTGAAGCACCTCTACTGTTGGCTACCGGCGTTGAAGGTGAGAGACCTTGAGAAAAAGGTTGAAGGTAATAGGGAAAAAGTTTTCAATGCAAGTAGGATCTGACTGAAAACCTTCAAAGTGTTGGCGACTGGTAGTATATGATTTTCGTTGAAGAGAAAACATAGGTGAAGCACAGTGGAGGCACAACTTTGAACAACAAGGTTACCGTCGACCATACCTGTTCCCAAGAAATCAACTCACGCTTTTAGTATAGTAGTAGATATCAATACGATTTTTTAGTCTAAGTTAAGAAATTATGAATCAATAAATAGTTAAATTACAGATTGAAATGAGATTTAACGGTGGACTTTGTCAAACCATAATTATGAAAATTAAAAGGGATATATACCAATATAAGCCTACCTACTTGACATAAGTGCCAATATAACCCTCAAATAATTTTTAGTGCAAAAATAACACTAACTAGTTAATGTAAGTGCCAATATAACCCTCTGACCCCATTTTTGGCATTGACTTCCATTTTCCGGCGTTGACTGTATGTAAAATGTCCAAAATACCCATAGTGTAAAAAAATATGAATTTGAGTTCGCCGGACCACCGCCAGCCATCGCCGGACCCCTCCGGCCCACCGCCAGACCATTGATAGGGTTATATCAGCACATTCTTAAAACTTATAGGGTTATATCAGCACATTATTAAAACTTATAGGGTTATATTAGCACATTCGTAAATGGGTAAAATTGACTTTTCCATCAAAAATGTTATATTGGCACTTACATCAATTAGGTTGGGTTATATCTGCACTTTCAGTTATCAAAAGGTTATATTGACACTTATGTCAATTAGGTAGGATTATAAAAACACTTTTCTCAAAAGATTACAACAAAAGATTTAAAGCAGGAAAAAGGCAGCTGCTTGATCTTGTATTGGCACTGGTTTTCCAATTTCTAGCACCGGTATTCGTATCAATGTTGTGTACTTTGAATATTTTTCAGCCCTTTGCTCTCGGGTTAGAAACAAAATCAGAAAAATTGATTTAAAGTAACCTCAAGCAGCTGCTTTATCCTATATAGGCACGGGTATCCCAACATTTTACCAATGCTTACACTAGTTTGGACATTATAACCAAAACATGTAGAAGATTAAACAAGAAGGCAATGAAAATGCCAGAATATTCCCATGAAGAAAGGGAAAAGAGAAAAAAAATAGCATGTGGTAATCCACAAAAACACTCCATCACTTGCCACTGCATGAGTTTCCTAATCAGAATATATTAACACATAAATAAAGTAATGAAAATATCAAACAAACAGAAGAACTAAGCTGCTCAGATGAGTAAAAAATTCTTCAATTAATAATCCAAAAAAAACCCGATTACATAAGCAACTAATTAGCATTAATAAATTCGGAGTAATTCATAATCATTCTACGATCCAGATGAACCAAAATCAACAGAAATTAATCAATCAAACGGAAAAAATGAAAATCAAGACATACATGTATGTATTCCGAATTTCACCTGCTCACAATTCCGACAACTTGCGATAAAATCCCTTTGAGCTGGACAGACATCATCGTGACTAAAGCAGTGGGGCAGGGCGGCCAAGTAACAAGGCGAGGAGGAGGAGCAGAGGAGGAACGGAACGGCGGAGGAGGAGCAGAGAGGAGCAGCTGTTGGTTGGATTGGGAGAAAAATATATCTTATATATTATCTAAATAATTATATAGAAGTCTCTCTATCTTTTCTTATTTTAATATAAGACCTTCCTCTCACAATAATCTTAGGTGAGACGGTATCATCCAAGTCTTTATATACTTTCAATATTTTACTTTGTAGTGAACATGCATTTTCATTATTTTGCACAACTTATTTGTAATTTGAATGAAACTTATTATTTTTCTACAAGTTGAATGTTTATTTTATATGCTACTTACTTCATATAATTGCAATATATTGTTATTTGACATATTATTCAGGAAATTGTGGAAATACATTCTGCTTAGTAGTTTCTTTTTGTTTGATACTACAAAAAAATTTACTTTGATTATACTCCCTCATCCCAACAAAAATGACGTATTTATTTTTCACGATTTTCAATGATTATGCTTGACCGCCAATATCTCTAGTTACAACAATTTGGCATAAAAATTGATATTTAAAAAATTGATATTAAAATGAATCTAACAATATCTCACATGATATTTTTATTATATACTAAATTAATTTATATTTATGGTCAAAATTTATAAATTTTGACTTAGAAAAAGTAAATGTGCCAGTTTTGGTGGGACGAAATGAGTAGTATATAATAAAAAAAATTCCGATTTATTTCAAATCATTGATCTCCTCTGTAAATTAGATCGCATGAAAAATCTTTGGATAAATAGAAAAGGAGAATGATACTTCAAAACAAATTAATTTGGATAAAATATTATGATATTCATTACATAATGATTTTTGGCCAATTTAATTATTTAACTCACGTATAATAAATAAATATATATATCTTCTTAAATGACTAAAGTTTATAATTTTTCTATTTATTTATTTCTAATTTAAACGGAGATGCAAAAAGGCCATCAAAATTTGTCTCAGTTTTTTAATTAGCCCGATGGGACGCCGCTTGTCTAGGATTAAAGAAGACTATTTAAACATCATGTTTTAAATCCTACTTTGCCTAATTTCTAACTAAACGATGAATTGAACTAAACTAAAATTAAATTAGTTTAAAAACCTAAATGTTAAGAGAAAAGTCCATTTTTTTACTTGTTCAAATGTGCACATATAACCTTGTAAAATGTAAAAGTGCAAATATAACTCTTGACTTTGTTGACCAAAATGTCAACTAAATTGGCTGGAAATTGGTGAAAAAACCATAATATTCCCTAGTTTTAAAAAATAAAATAAAATATATAAAAAGCCTCACCCCCACTCCCATTTCCTCCACCGCCGCCTAATCCCCTACTCCCATTTCTCTCCGCCTAATCTCCTCACCCCCGCTCTCATTACTCTCCGCCTTTATTCCTCACCTCCACTCTGCCTAAAGTTTATTCCTCTGATGGACCTCCGCCCTAAAATGGGTCCATTTCGTGAGGGTGGTGCGAACGGCGGGCGAGCGGGCTGGTGAACTATTACGACAGCAGTGTTGGGGCTATTATCGTAGTGGTGGTGGGAGACTATTACACGGTGGTGGTGATGATTTTACGCGGTGGTGGGGGAGGGAGTTATCGCGGTGGTGATAGGGTGGGTGGTGGAGGCTAAGTGGTAAGGGTTGAGCGGTGGTGGGGGGCTGAGTGGCTCACTTTGTTGCATGTGCTTAGCCGAGTGACGATCATCCAGTCATCATTTTTGTTGACGGCGGCGGCGCCCTCACATTTCCTCGAGTATGGCACATTTGTAGAAGCCATTTTCTTCTTCTGTGAAAATGCTATTATAGCGATGATGATGGGACTTAGCGGTGGAGGCTAAGCGGACAAGGTTGAGCGGTCGTGGGGTAAGGGGCTGAGCGACCCAGTTCGTTGCTGGCGCTTAGGGGGGGACGACGGATTATCCAGTCGTCGTCTTTGTTGACGTCGGTGCCGCCCTCACATTTCCTGGAGAATGGAACAATTGTGGAAGCCATTTTCTCCTTCTGTACAAATGCAAATGCAAAAAAAATGTAGCTCGTCGGATTACAAAGATAGGGAAGAAGAAAAATTGGGCAGATTTCATATCAAAAACCCTAGCCCTTGGTATTTTTTTCTAGACTGGGTGTGGAACGACCGAGGTTCAGGTTTGATAGGTTGAGTGGTGGTGGAATGACGAAGGTTCTGGTTTGGTGGGCTTGAGCTGGGGAGGAACGACGGAGGTTTTGGTCCGGTGGGGTTGAGCGATGGTAGAGGGCAGAGTGCCAGAGGTCCGGCGGTGAAGGTGTGTTTAAAGAAGAAGTGTATGGATAGATGGCCTATATATTTTCATATTTAAACTTTGGGGTATCTATGTCTTTTCATATTTGGTCAATGGCTGACTTTTTCAATGAACACCAGAATTGATCAAAATGGGTATAACTGCACAATTTTACAAAAACTTATGGTTAGTTTCCGACTTTCATATTTTACGGAGTTATATATGCATTTTCTCAATTTAATAGAGTCATTTATGCACTTTTCCCTAATATTAATGTAAAATTTTATAAAATTGAAATGAATTAAAATGCGAATAAATAGGAGAACAAAACGTTATACTAGTTGCTAGATCAAACTTCAACTGTTAATCAATTTATTGAAATAAAAAAGGCAAGTAAATGTAGTTATTACACACAAACCTTTAATTAATACTCCAATAATGAAAGAATCACCAAAAAAAACTCTGCTGTAGGTATTTATCTATGAAAGAATGATTTCCCATAATGATTCTGATATTACTTAATGGAATAAATAGAGTACAAAAGGTAGGCTGAGTTTAGTAGAACTCTAATCCAGTCATGAACCTAATCCATAATCAAATCAAATTTAATCATCATATTAACTTATTTTAACATCCCCCCTCAAGCGAAGCGTCGGATGCTCGCCGACGCAAATCTTGGATAAAAAAACTCGAACAACGGATGAGAGAGCCCTTTGGTGACGATATCCTCAATCTGAAGAGCAATAGAAACATGAGCAACACGTAGCTTGCCAGAAGCAACCAACTCTCGAACAAACTGATAATCGATGTCGATGTGCTTCGCTCGCTTGTGAGCAACTGGATTCTGAGCTAAGAAGATGGTGCTACTGTTGTCACATAACAGCAGCGGAGAACCAGACAAAGGAAATCAAAGATCTCTGAGCAAATAAGTAAGCCAAACAACTTCTGAAGCAGTGTTGGCAAGAGTACGATACTCAGACTCAGTGCTGGAACGAGAAACTGTGGGCTGTTTCTTGGTACTCTAGGAAACAAGGTTCCCACCAAGAAAAATAGTGTATCCATAAGTGTAACGACGAGTCTCCAAACAGTGAGCCCAATCAGCATTAGAGTGCCCCCAACACCTCTGGAGAACTGGTGAACCGAAAAGCAAGACCAAAATGTAGAGTGCCCCGAACATACTGCAAAATCCGAGTAACAGCAGCAAAATGATCGTCTCTAGGATCCTGAAGAAAATGGCTAACAGTGTTGACCGAGAAAGCTAAATCAGGACGAATGATGGTCAAGTACTGAAGATCCCCAACTAGAGAACGATACAAAGTCAGATCCCGAAATGGTGGACTGGTCCAACTGTGCAACTGAGAACCTAGCACAAATGGTGTAGAGACTGGTGCAGCATCAGACATCCATACACAAATGAGAATGTCCCGAGCATACTTTGCTTGTCCAAGAAGTAAACCTGATGACGTAGGTGAAACTTCAAGGCCAAGAAAGTAGTGAAGAGCGCCGAGGTCCTTAATCGAAAACTCACAATGTGTCCGATCAATGATTTGCCTAAGGAGAGTCTAATCGTTCCTTGTAAGAATGATGTCGTCCACATACACCAGGAGACACAATAATGATGATCCTCTTGAAAGAACGAATATGGAGGTGTCGGCTGAGCTATACTGAAAACCAAGCAGAGTCAAATAAGTGCTGAAGAGCTGGAACCAAGCCGAATTGCTTAAGTCCATAAATGGCCTTTCGCAAGCGACAAACATAATCTGGATGAACAGGGTCCTTGTATCCAACAGATTACTTCATATAAACCGGAGCATCGAGGGCGCCATGAAGAAAGGCATTCTTGACATCTAGCTGAAGGAGCGGCCAGGAGCGCATGGTAGCAATGTCAAGAACTATCCGAACTGTGGAGGCTTTGACCACAGGGCTGAAAGTGTTATCAATGTCAAAGCCCAAAATTTAAGAGAAACCCTGTGCCACAAGTCTAGATTTATGACGCTCAATACAGCCATCTGGTTGATACTTTAAGCGATAAACCCACTTGGAGCCAACAATGTTGGCGTCTTAAGGCCAGGGCACTAAATCCCAAGTGCGCTCTGGCCACGAAGAGCTGCCGTCTCGTCATCCATGAAAGACACCTAATCCAGATCCTGAAGAACAGTGCGATAATTTGTGGCATTAGATTGAGCAAGTAGAGCAGCAGTAAGACCGTGAGCAACAATATCAGAATAATTGCTACGTTGAATAGCTCCAGTCGCCGATCGAGTAGCCATCTAATGAGTGCGAGGCCAAGGTGGAGAGACCAGAGGAGCAGGCGGGACCGGCGAAGTGGCTGCTGCCGAAGGGGCTGGTGAGGTGGCCGGTGAATCGGGTGGTCTAGTTGACGAACCAGGTGAGCTGGTCGATGGCGAGATAAGTAAAGCATGATGCATCGTAGCGGCTACTGGATGGTCGGAATCGGCAGAGCAGACAAAACATGGTGCTGTAATAGGTGAGGATGATTGCATCAATGAGCCACTAGGGCTGGCAACCAAATTGATGAGCCGAACAGAAGAAAACGCCATAGTGGAAGAAATAGGGATATTAGCTGCAGTATCAGTGGGATCCAAAAAGGTAGAGACATCTAGAGAGGATGGAGGTACTGAAGTAGAACCATCGGCATAAGGAAAAAAAGTGTCATTAAACTGAGCATGTCTGGTGACATATATCTTTCTAGACGTAGGATCCAAACATTGATATCCCTTGTACTGGGAGTCGTACCTAAGAAATATACAAGGAAAATTGTGAGGAGCGAGTTTGTGAGCTGCATATGGACGAATATAAGGGTACACACGAAAGCCAAATGAATGGAAGTGTATATAGGAACCCGACCATTGATAATTTCATATGGTGATTGTTCGCCAAAGACAGGACTGAGCAGCCAATTTATAGTATAAGCAGCTGCAGCGAAGGCGTGAGGCCAATGAGAGAGAGGGACATGAGAGTGGTATAACATAGATAGGCCCATCTCAGAAATGCGGTGATGTTTGCGCTCAGCCCAACCGTTCTACTTAGGAGTATACGGGCAAGAATCTGATGGTGAATGTCCTTAGTATGAAAGTGAGTTCGTAAGCGACCATTTACAAACTCAGTCCCCCCATCACTCTGAAACACCTTAATGGTGGAAGAGAACTGGTTCTCCCCAAAAGCCTCAAAATGGCGATAAACATCCCAGAAATCAGATTTGCGGAGCCGTGGGTAGAACCACGTGAGTCGGGAATGATCATTGAGAAAAATAGCATAGTAGGATAAACCATTAGCACATAGAAATAGAGAGGGGCCCCATAAGTCACAGTGAACTAGATCAAGTACCCTAGCAACACATTTATCATTTGTATAAAATGATAAACGCTTCCCTTTAGCCTTTTCACATGCATCACAAAGGGTAGGTTTCGACAAAATCGAGGAGACGGATAAATATCCAGAAAATCGCAAACCAGAAATAATGGAACACGGTACATGACCAAGTCCATATTTCAAAAGATGCACGAGACTTATTTTATTCTAGAGTAGACAGTAAAGTAGATGCACAATAGTCTAAGACATAAAGACTATCCTCAATATGACCGTGACCCAAGGTTTCCCTAGTGATTTTATGTCGAACAATAAAGGAATGATCATCAAAGCAGACAACAACATTTAAATCCTGAGTCAATTTGCTAATTGAAAGAATTTTTTTAATGATAGCAGACACAATAAGCACATCATAAATATGCAAAGACTTAGAAAACCAAGGATTACCAACATGTGTAATAGGGAGTTTAGCACCATTACCAACAGAGACATGAACAGAACCATCATAAAGTGTCACACGATCAACAACAGTTGGAGAGATGCTATATGTTTTGTAGCTCCAAAATCCAAAATCCACTTGACAACGTGATGTTTAAACTCTGAGAGATCACCGGAGAAAAAATGGCTGGAGACACCGGAGATGATACGCGAAGATGCTGGAATTCAAGAACAGCGGACACCAGAAGCTGGATCAGAAGCCGCAGGGAAGCCGGAGAGAATGCCTTTGGACCGAGAAGAAGCCGAAAACTGCTTGAGAGACATCGGGAAAATCGCCGGAATATATTGCCAGAGAAGACTTGCCTTGTCGGAAATTGACCGGAATTTGGCCGGGAATTGATTGGAACTTGGACGGGAGATGGACGGAAGATGAACGGAAGGAAGGCTGAGACAATAATGAAGAAAGAAAAAGAGATAAGAATTTAGGAGAAAGAGAGGGGAAGGAAAAACTAGGTCTAAGAATGAGACTTGCTCTGATACCATGAAAGAATGATTTCCGGTAATGATTCTGATATTACTGAATGGAATAAATAAAGTACAATAGGTAGACTGGGTCTAGTAGAACTCTAATCTAGTTATGAATCTAATCCATAATCAAATCAAATTTCATAATCATATTGACTTATTCTAACAATCTAGTTGCTAGTGTGCTAAAGCAGTGGAACGCTCTGTTCATCCTTGAAGTAATTCTGGGGATCAACCTTCCTCTTCACCATTGCCAACCTCCTGAAATT
>JAULKM010009753.1:0-31152 GCA_032355605.1 Rubia tinctorum
AATTTCTTCTAATTTACACTTTAAACCTTGGTCTTTCCATGACTTATGGAAAGACCGTCTTTCAAGAGACGGACTCCTCAACTATAGCAAGAATAAATTAGGTAATTTATATCTAATCATTGTCATTACTCCGTGCTATTTTAAGTTGGACATTTTGACTCTCAACAATTAACTCGAAAAATGTTTGATCATTCATATATTTCATTAAACATAGCTAAAACTTGAGAAAAATTTATATTGTGAGAATAAATGTTATTACGAATTTAACAGGGTATCACTACATAGTATTTATAATTATACGTCAATTCAATTTTACAGTCAAAGTTAAAAAAAATTAAATCCTCAAAGTAAAGAAATTTTGACTAAATGAATAGTTAAATTGCATGATTCTCCTTGAAAGAATCTAGTTTACGGAATATTTGATGGTTTCTTGACTGTAACAAGGTAATCTCCTAACCTAAGCACAGTTGCACAAACAAGGTAATCCTGCAGTATTAGCTTACGGATTCGAAAAGTATGGCTAACTTAATTAACCATTGGGGGTTAAGTAACAATGGAATGCTATAAAGCAAAAGGGTGATAATAACTCAAACTTCTGATTATATGCTTCATAAAATTGTGTAAATTAAAGGTAATTAAAAATGTCGGAAGCCTCCCCTATTTATGGGGTGTAACTCGGTCTCATTACAAGATAAAGAAGACATTATTCAGCTAGAAACTAACTCCTTTCTGAATTATTATTGTCTTTGCAATCAAAATTCTAATCAAAATTCATGTCCCATCTAATAATAAATATAGCCGAATTCTTCTAACAAGAATGACCAGATTCATCAACTCTAATCCTATGTAGCTAAACTTATCCAATCTAATCAAATATAATCTTTTACTATTACAAGCATTTAGAGATTATTCCTATCGCAAATACACTACCTCACTAAAAAATCCACTGAAAAAAGTATAGTATTAACACCCTAAAACGCTAATCTCGAATTTAAATAAGAAACCCTAATCAAACCCTAATTTGTATCAGTATCACTCAATATTTAGTTTTTGACAGAATGAATAGTCAAACTGCAGTATGAAATGGGATGGAGGGGGTCATTAATCTTTATTCAACTTTCTCCATGCTTGGTCTTGCATAAACTATTGTGTTCAAATGTAAAACTTTTTAGCAAAACAAAGGGAGTATAAGAGTATGCTTCTTGATCTTTCAATAGAGTATTAGATATATCAGTGGTCCAACACACCTCTAAAAAATCAAATGAAGCACCATTTTTTTAAAAGTTGCTAGGCTAAGGCTTCCATGTTGATCCCTTCCTACATATATATATGTATATATATATTATAGATTTGATTCATATTTATAAAACATCTCTAAAACAATGAACCAATTAAATAAAAATAATGGAAGTACCATATTTCATCTGTGCAGTACATTAGGGAGTATGGTATTAGATAATTAGCATTTTCAATTTGAATTCATATTTAGGAAATTTAAGACATGAAATATAAAATGTAATGTTAGAGATATTTTTACTGATGCAGGGTCCGCTTTCTAGCTACCAGAGTTAACTATCAGCATTCTTGGAATCTGGTTTTAACCTCATACTTCGTAATGTACGCAGAGATCTGAAACATGATATACTCTCTATTTTTGTTTCATTGACGCACTTATTTTTAGTGATTTTTTAAAAGAATAAAAACTGAATTTTTACGGCCTTGAATGGTATCCAATTAACTTGCTTAGCTGGAGAGCTAGTCAGAAGAGGTGTTCCTGAGAGAGTTTATAAAAATAAAGTTAAGCATAATATTATACTTCCTCTATACCAACTCGATTTTTAAAAATTGAGTTTGTTAAATTAGTCAAAATATTTTTGACTATTAATATGTTTAGTTGCATATATTTAAAAATAATTAAAAATATATTATAGAAATAAATGTTAACACGGGCCTAGTGCAAATAGAGATGGAAGAAGGGGAGTACATATGCATGCATAAATAAATATTTACGTACGTATATAAATAGATTAAAGAACACAGTCAGCTCAACCCTATTGTCGGTGCGTGTGATCACCGTTTCTGATTAAAAAAAAAGAATAAACCCATGTTTTACAGTATGACATGCATCCTGAACTCTTTCTTGGTTCACTAAGTGTTTTTACTTGTTGGTAAATTTTTGGGTAATTTTTGTTCGAGTTTATAGATGAATTAAGGATTAAGTAAAGATTTACTAAGTTTGGGATTTGGTTGGTAAGATGCAGGAATCACTTTTGAGCCTGATGGAATGCTGGATTTCGACAGATCAACCTGCAATGATTGAGGTTATTCATCATATTTTAGTGCCCACTTTATCAGCTGCTTATATTTCTTCTCTATCTAGCTTCTCTATCTACGTATAAACCAAATAACAGATTTTAGCAATATGCCTTAAGCCCCATATATGTTGTGTTTACCTCTAATATAGAGGAATATTAATTAATTTTCCAGATCTTGTAAGGTTATAAATAATTAGTGGAAGTGCATCTTGTGTAATTGAGGGGTCCTATGTATATAAACGAGATCAATTATTACGGTTGTCTTTTACACTACAATAAATAAACATGAACTTTTATCTCGCCTTTTATTTCTAGAAAATTGAGGTAAATAGAACAACGCTAAAAAAAGGACTTTTTATCTTGGTTCAAAATCGAGATAAAAATTTGACCAAAATCAGCTCCGATAAATTGTCAATGTCGAACATCAAACCGTGCCACTGTGGTCAAACCGATAGAACGACATACTGGTATATACGTTCCCAGTCACGCAAAATCTAGCATTGGAATGAACATCTCGCAGAAGCATATCAGTCTGCTGAATACAAGCGGGAGGAACCAGCTGCCACAAACAACGTGACTGGACCACGATCCAGGACGAGAAGCACACGACGTGGGCCACGATCACACAACTTCCATCTATAAATAAGGGCAAGAAATTACAACACAAGGTAAGCAAATACTGGAAAGAAAACATATATGAAACAAGAACCTAACTTTGGGGAATCGAAGCCTTGTCCCGGGGACCTCCCCGGAACCTTTGTTGTAGGCACCCGAGATGATCAGGCACGTCGAGCTGATTCTGGAGATGATATCAGCCTGGAAGGAGTTCCCCAGATCAATAGCATTGTCTATGGGGATGATTTTTTCTTCCTAGATCTTAATAATCCTTGTAAAATGTTGGAACCCAAGTCGGAGTCAAGCCCGATTGGGAAATGAAAACAAGGACCAGTCCACGAGAAAAAGCTGGTATGCGGTGAAATAATACAAGTGTACTGGGAAAGGGAAATTGCGACAACACCATAACCACACTCGTATATAAAGGATCACCTCACCCAACTAAGGTAATTCCATTAAAAGGTACGTCTCGACATATCGATCACCTCGCATGCATGTAAACTAAGGCGTAACATAGAATGTTACTGTATGCCTACTCTGAATTTTTGAAGGTGTGGCCATAAGAACGGCTTAGCCATGGAACTAGGAACGATAAAACGTAAACAATATGCATCGACAAAATGGTATTTGGCATAGCCATGCCCATATCAGCCAATCAAGGAGAGCACGAATTGAAGTACTAACAAACACAATGGGGTGACTCTAGCAATATGGAATACAACACAACTTCTTGAAAAGGCAAATAAAAAGCTTTTTCCTTCAAAAGTTATAACTCTCTCATTAGCCTATAATACTTCCCTAAGAAGTATTACATCATGTCATACTACGAACCTATAACATAGGTAAAATAGTAAGCTAAATACCTACACCAAGAAAAAGACCGTAACACACATCAAGAAAACGGGATAAAAAAACCCTTAAAACATTTGGGATAAATACTTACAAAAAGCATGAGTATTTCTTTAACATCTCATGAGGAACATGACCTGGGTCTGATCCTCTAGCAACCGATATAAACTTTCCAAACCACGTTGATGTGCTCATTACCGATTAAAGGGATAGGATCAAATTTCATCATTGTGTATCCTAACTCCTTGATTTGCGAAGTGTTTAATGTTTAGTTGTAGCCTTCCATGACAGGTTCAAGGATTGAAGATTGGATTCGAAGCAAATACTAAATCATTGGAAGAAGGTCATTCACAAGAATGGTAGGAGATGGAAGAAGGAATGAAGAGAAGGAAAAAGTAATGGATGAAGAACCATGGCTTTTATAATGATCCTAGACGAATTAGTCTCCATGGATAGCATCATTGGATTTTTATTCATGATTACTATAAAAATGACCACTAGAACTCGTAAAATGGATCAACGGTTCACCCAGGGAAGCAAAACAAAATAGGATGAGAGTTGGACTGTATTTCTTCGCGAGGGGCAGGAATGCCCCATGGATTGTGAAGGTAATGTAGCATCATGGATGAGATTTTGCTGCAAAACCTGTCCTTGGGTAGGCAACCTTTCATAAATAAAACACTTGAAAGGTTGTGTTCAAACGCTTCCCTAAAAAATTACTAGCCGAGTAATCAGTCTTGAGAAAAGGAATGCATAGTATTTCTGAATACAAATCTACACAGTCCATGCCAACGAGGCATTCTTATCGACAAACCAAAGCCACTCCAAACGGTAACCTTAATGACATCACATACCAAACATCCAGCCCAGTAAACATCACGTAGTAATAGACTCCCACATACGCATATAACAACCTACACCCTAACCATTTTGTCATCTCGGGCGACATAAGTAGTCAAAGTATCTACGGACTCTATTGGAAACAAAGACACCCCAACCTTGCAACGAGCACAAGAAGATAACTCACGCCTTTGCATACCACTGGGAAAATCCTTGCCAATGACACATGTGAATATCTCTTACATTTCTCAGCTTGAATCCAATCCTCCTCTTTTCCACCAACCTGTAAGAACAAACGACCCGATCTAAAACCCTAAAGCTAGAGTAAACAAAAGCCATCATAGCCTGTGTATAGACCAAACAAACTTAAAGATTTCGCAGTATAGAAATAGCTACCTCAACCTGGCATGGTCACAGGGAGATTGTCCAGAGCTTCGTATATGTCTGGAAAACAACCAGTTGGCTACACAAGTGCTAAATCACTGGTTTCCTAACCACGAGGTTCTAAAACCCATAGTAGACTTACTTTATCAACTAAAAACATCGCTAGTGCATCACTTATTCAACCAACCTCAGACCTAAAAATAGCCAAATAGTAGGCCTAACACACTACCAAGAACAACGCCATACCTCAACTAGAACCACCACATTATTATAAAATTCAACAGCCTTGAGGCATTTCGACCCCAAAAGTTAATAAAAACATCTTAACTACAAAAACATCAAGTTAAAATGCCGGCCACGACCTTTCAAAAGCATAATTTCCAAAACATAATGGGAAGACGTCGTCGTGCCTCTTAAAGATAGTATTTATAAGACATAATTGTGTCTAAGTACTAGAAAGTAGCTAGTGGCAAGTAGGGATATTCCACGTGGAAAATGGTTTTATTGAGTTTCGAATGTAATTAAAAAGTACACAAAGATGTCACTCTAAGTGTGTGGAAACAAAGTTGGGAGGTTTTGATTTCAGATTACACTATGACTATTTTAAACAACTAGACTGATGAAAAATTAGAAATAACTATGTAAATACGATCACAACTAGCACAAAAGATATAACTAAGATTATAACAAGTATTGAGCGCAATTGGTTTACATTTCTATTCATCCTTTGATCATCTATTAATTATACTATTTTTATTCACTAACCACTTATATTGTGGAGAAGTTATCAACACATTTCAAGTGAAGATATTTCTCGCCTCTCCTTGGTTATAGTGAGAGTGGACGATCGGCGCCACACAATAACCCTTACCATCGGGTCACCCTAGACGATCGGCATCATAGACTTCCTCGAGGATGTAAATAAACATGGAGACCAAATAAAACTAACACAATATCCTACAAGTGAGAAATATTGGGATAGCACAAATATATATACTAATAACGAATACGAGGATCGACTTTCATAATAATGGTTATTAGTGAGCCATATTGATAATTAGTCAAACCCATTCAAATTCATCTTAAATCCAAGAAATTTCATAAATCAATAATCATAATTAGTTGTCACACCCAATTATAAGCTAACATTGACTAACGATAATCACATCAACAAAAAGTCAAAGTCTTTCGGGTTTGACCAAAAACCTAGCAAATAATTAACCCACAGTCATCAACTAGTTGATCATCATAGCCTAAATCATGCATTAATCACACAAGAAAGCACAAAATATACTTGATAATCAAAGCACAAAATGGGATAAATCAAATCTCACAAATTCATACTAGAAATGCTTACCAATTGCTCCCAAGAGTATATTAAGCCTAAATTAGCTGAACCCATAACAAAATAGCAAGAATCCATGGTAAACATATAAGAAAAGATGAAGAAATAAATGCTTCCTAGGGTTTTTGGAGAGAAATTTTAATAATAAATTAGGCGATAATCTTTTTAAGGCTAAAAGGTAAGAATTTATAGCATCCCAAGTACGTTGCTACGGGCCGCAGTCCGCAGTATATGTTGCGGCCCACCATGCTTGTTGTTGACCCGTAACATTGCTTCATTGACTCTGCTACGGGCTGCAGAATATGCTGCGGGCCACAGTGATGAACCTACCCTGCTTCTACCAATTTTTTATATTTGGCATTCTTCGTGAAAATCTTCTTACTTTCTTCAATGCTTCTTCAAAACTCGAACTCTTCCTAACCCGAACACTTCAAAATGATCTAAAAGATTTCATAAATTAAAGAATTAGGATATAAAACATATGAATTTATCCTAGTCTTTTAATTGATAAAATGTTAATTTCTTTTCAATTAAGCCTCAATCTATTACAAAATTAGACTTCGAATGTGTTTAAAATGGGATATAAATTGAGCACATCAAACACCCCACAATTAGAGCTTTACTCGGCCTCGAGTAAAAATGATCAGGGCCTTAGGTGGTTCCTAGATTTTCTACCCCATAACATATTCGAAACCTTTCCCTTGAGAATTATTTTAACCCTAAACATGAGAGACTATCCATCCCCATATTTGTGCCTAAAAGATTCTACCCAACAAAACTTCCAAAACATTATTGCATCCAAGTGAGGTGTTCATCATCCAAAAATAAGGTAAAAGAAGTAATATCTACCCAAAAATTTCCAAAGTGGCAAAATTAGCCTTCAAATTTTTTCATTTCTCTCATTTTGCATAGGAGCTCTTTCGAGTTTTCATCCCACCTTCTCATTCTTTTTACCTCACACCTCACCTTTTGAAAACAATGAAGGCCTCTCATTTTTGCATTGATCACCCATTCTGGTTTTCAATCTATCTGGCTCCCTCATTGTTACCTAAGTTGCATGCGAGTAGATTTCAACTTAGCGATATTGATTTTTAAAATTATTTTTTGGGTTAAATGCATTTCGAACCCTACATTTATGCTAAAAGTGCCAATATAACCCTGTAAAATCAGAAAGTGTCAAATTAACTCTAACTTTATGATGAATAGTTCCAAGATAACCTTCAGGCTACATTTTGACGTTGACTCACCTATTTGAACGGAAGTGAAAAGACAAATTTGTCCTCCAACATTTCAGCTTGTTTTTTCACCCATTATCCCTCCTATTTCCACCACCACCCATCACCTGTCACCCTCTACCGCCGCCAACCACCACCTCCGCCAAACCCTCCACCGCCACTACCACCCAACCATCGCCACCACCACCTTGGCCTAACCCTCATCCTACTACTGCCAAACCCTCACCCTAAAAAATCATCAAAACTTGATGCTTGGCGTTTGGAGTCGAGGAATATTCAGGCCTTCTTCATGGCTCATCTTCACAACTCCTCATTTCCTTTTGTATGTCACTATAATAATCAACTCATCACCACCTCCCGTGTCTTTCCGCACAGACTGAATTCCTCACCGATCAAAATTCACACCGGAATTTAAACCCACACCCAGATCGGAACCTGCACCCAGACTCCTCACCACCTCCTGCCGACCGATTGAAAACTACACCGCCGCTCAGATTCTCCACATTTGTGTTAGATATGGCCAGAGAAATCATGGCATCGGTGCCATATTTTAGCACCTTTAATGGAATTAGCGAAAACCAATTTTTTCCCGGGTCTTCCTCATCGCCTGGATTAAAAGGAAACAACAAACTTGGTGCTTGATGTTTAGTGGAAAGGTAGAATTTGATGCCTTAGTGGTAGGAGAAAATGAATCAGCAGAGGAGGGCACCATTAGATGTGGAGGCAGAGGTTGTCTTTTCCGTTTTCTTTTTTCTTTTTTTTTAAAAATTTAGGGACAAAATGGTAATTTCCTTTATTTCTGGCAAAAAGTTTTGTTGACAATTGAAGTCAACGATTCTCAGGGTTATATTGGAACATACTTCATAAAGTTAGGGTTTTTTGGCACTTTATGATTTTTACAGGGTTATATTGACACTTTAAGTCTAAAGGCAGGGTTATTTTGGCACTGTACTCCTCTCTTTTTTAAACCTCCTAAGAAGTTATTGATTACAATGGAAAATGAGCAATATCATAAGCATGTACTAGTAATGAGCTTTACTAATTCCCCCACCCCATACTTATAATCTAGCATTGTCCCCAATGTATATAAACGACCAAAGCATAAGTGTGGAGTAAAGGAAGAAGTTTAATACTCACAAATAAGATCACTAGGGTCCAGCTCTTCCCTGATGACGAGCTTTCCTCCGGGCCCTCTCCTCATGTCTACGAGCGCAGCAAACCTCCAGGTCAACGGAAAGGTCGATCATATGAGGGGATGCATTAAGGAGATGATGGTGTCAACCCCCTACTCCAATCCACCAAGTATGTGCTCGGCTATCTCCACTCAGTCATAGAGTGTTGAAGGAGCTGACGGACCTGCTGGCTGACATCTAGTTGAAACTGGTCAAATCTACCCTTAAAATGAGTAAGCATGTCAAGTACCATGGTGTTTTGCTGCTGGAGGTAAGACACCTGCTGGCTCAGATCCGGTGTAACATGCTGGTACTCGTGGGGAGGTGACTCTTGCTCGAGTAGCGGCTATCGTTAACCACAGTCCCCTGATTGTAATGCATCCCAGAAGTTCTTGCTATACTCGAGGTTTGGCTGTATTTAAAGACTGTTGACCGATGTGTTCTGAGTGATGGCCACCCTGTCGGGCTAGGGTAGTCTCATGAAAATAACAAGCTTTTGCATCTCGTAAATCCAAATATAAGCACCGCTGGTGTCATGTAGCATCTTGAACTCAACTAACTTGTCAAGAGATAGATGGAAGTCATGCTTTCCTGACACAGACTCGCCTGTGCTCGGTGGCTGTACTCCAACCTCGAAGGCAATGAGGGTCACTAATCCTCCCACACTTATCTTCCCTTTATCCATCTGTGAAAACTCAATGCATCGCCTGACCCATAAATCTACCCAGCCTGGATGGCCCTGCCTCACAAATGTCATCGTCCAAGGACACTTCACAAGGAATCTGAAACATTGAGCGACTTCGCCTTGATCCAACACTTCCATGGATGGTAAGCGATATGCAATGTACAAAGTTGGATGGATGATGAGTGAGCCCTTATCCATACTTATTCTTTCCCTTCCGGTGATTTTTGGCCAAAATATTATCTCATATAAGCCAGACGCATTGAAAAAATCACCAACTCCTGTCCTAAGGTCCCATTCAAAAATCAGGGATAAGTCCTCAAAACTCAGCTCATGTGCCGCATCATTTAGGCAAAATGAGGTGTATTTCCTATATGCTCGTTCCTCCCTCTTGAGTGTGGCAAGGAACTCAAGCGTGAGCCTAGGATAGGTCAATACAATCTTATACTGAAAACCGTCAAACTCGACCTTCCTAAACAATTGCAGAATAGGTTGCCACAACTCCAATTTCTCATCCAAAGTAGCATGGTGGGCAAACTTGATTGACAAAATAGTACAAATTCACCAAGAAAGTGAGAAGTGTTACCGTGGAAGTGATGGGAAGAATGATTAAAACACCAATATGCTGAGTGTATGCAAGTGTGGTTGAATTTGACGAAAAATTCAAGAACCCCCAATTTTTAGGGTTCTTGAGTTTTTAAATCAAATATTTGGGGGAAATGGGAAGGATTTCGGTGTTGGGGATGTGCATGAGTGGAAGGAAGGGAACAGAGGGGAAGAATGAGATGAGGAGAAGGGTAGGGGTGGCGAATGTCCGTTGAAGTGGTGGTGGAGGAAAGGAAATAAGAGAGGAGAGAAAGGGAATGGAAAGGCTGGAACCCAATTTTGGGCTCTTTAGTTGAAGTCGCTGTGGTCCGCAATATATGCTACGACCCGTAATCCCTCCCCCTCCCGACCACTCTAAAACTTATCAGCATTGCGGGCCGCAATTTATGTTGGACTCGCAGAGACAAACCTTCCAAATCCCTTTAGATGCCAATTTGTTTTTGCGGCCGAAGTATATGATATGGCCTGCAGAGGCAAACCTGCCGAATCCCCACAAATTCCTTCAAAAATCATCATTTTTGTCTTCGGAATTTCTCAAGGGCACCTTATTCCTACAAAATCAAAACAAAACAAACCTAACATAATATTTCTACAAAATCAAAATAGATAAATAATCATAATATTTAAAATGAAACAAAGTACTAAAAATTGTACTTAAACTAAAAGTTATTTAACGTCATCGACATGACTTATTCACAAAGCAACAAAAATGAAGCTACATCAACAGAATTGCATCAATGACATCCGGATGATCAAAACCAAGTTTAGTTAACATTATCACCATGACGTATTCACTTTTCTATTCCTCTACTCACTAACCAGGTCGTCAAGAAGTGTTTTCTCGACTAGTTCCGGTTGGAAACTCTCACAGTAGGGCTTTAAACAGTGGCCACTTACTTTGAAGACTTTCAAAATCTCTTCGCTCATAATCCCCACCGCCCCATACAGGAAAACTTTCACCACGACAAAAGGGCCAATTCACTTTGACCGCAATTTTCTCAAAAATAACCGAAGGCGTGATTGGAATAGAAGAACTTTAGACCAATGTCAAAGTCCTTTCTATTGATTAAACTATCATGTTTGGCCCTAGTTTTCTTCTTATAAATTGTGGAGTTCTCATAGAAGTCGCTCGGAATCTCCTCAAGCTCTTGCAATTGAAGCTTTTGGTGCACACCGACTTCATCCAAATTCATGTTGAAGATTTTTATGGCCCAATATACTTTGTCTTCAAGCTCAACTGGTAAGTGGCATAGCTTCCCAAAAGCCACCCGATATGGAGACATTCTAGTCAATCTTATAGGACGTTCTATGGGCCCCAAAAGCATCATCTAGCCATATTCTTCAATCCTTCCTGTCCGGGTCAACCATTTTCTCAAGGATAGATTTGATCTCTTGGTTCGAGACCTCGGCTTAGCCATTCGATTGTGGGTGATAGGCCGTGGAGGTTTTATGGGTTACCCCTTACCTTTTCATCAAAGCCTCGATTATGCTGTTGTAAAAGTGGGTTTCTCGGTCCTTAATCACGACTCAGGGGATTCTGAACCTGGAAAAGATGTTCTCTTTCAAGAAATCCGCCACCAATTTTGAATCATTGGTCCTAGTGGTCTTTTCCTCGACCCAATTGGACACATAATCGACGGCAGGAAAAATATATGCGCAACCAAAAGAGTTTGGGAAGGGTCCTATGAATTCAATCCCCAACACATAAAAAATCTCACAATAAAATAAGCTTATTTGTGGCACTTCATTTCTTTGGAAAATGTTTCTCATTCTTTTACACTTGTCACAAGATTGACAAAACCTATATGAATGTTTAATCATGTGAGGCCAACAGATACCTCTTTCTAACAGCTTGAAAGTGGTCCTCTTGGCACCAAAGTCCCACCACATGCAAGAAAGTGACACACATTTAGAATTAAAATTACCTCACTTTCCGGGGCACATCTCCAGATTATTTGATCCAGGAAATGGTTCCATAAATATCGATCATCCCACACATAGTACTTAGCCTCACTTTTCAACCTATCTCCTAGGGCCTTAGAGAAATTTGGGGGAAATTGGTGGGAGAAAAGTAAATTAACTAGATCGGCATGCCAAGGGTGAGCCTCTCTAATTGCAAACAAGTATTCATCGGGAAATTCTTCTCGAATGGTCTCCCTCCTAGTCTTCTCAATAGCACTCTCAGACTAATTAATCAATGTCAATCGACTAAGATGGTTAGCCATTACATTTTCACTCCCCTTTTTATCCCTCACATCTAAGTTAAATTCACTCAAGAAAAGTATCCATCTAATCAACCTAGGCTTGGCTTTATCTTGGTCATTAAGTGGCAAAGAGTCGCATGGTCCGTGAAGACAATTACGTTCGTACCATATAGGTACGACCTAAATTTCTCAAGAGCGAATACTACCGCCAATAACTCATTCTCCGTGGTGGAGTAATTGTGTTGTTCATCATTGAGAGTTATCGAGGTATAGTATATAAAATGAGAGATCCTCCTTACTCTTTGAGCTAGGACCGCACCAATGGCATAGTGGCTGGTATCAAATATAATCTCGAAAGGGAGGTCTCAGTTAAGGGGTTGTACAATGGGGGTGAAAATAAGCATTTCCTTCAATGTGTCGAAGGCTCTTTAACATTCATCTCCCTCTTTTGGCAAAAATTTGCACAAAGCAGAGGCCATCTTAGATAAGTCCTTAATAAATCAATGTTAAAAACCTGAGTAACCTAGAAATGACCTAACTTCTCTAACACTCGAGGGGTATGGCAGGGATTGGTTTGTGTCAACTTTAACTTTATCTACCTCAAGACCTTGCAAAGAGACCACGTGACCCAATACAATGCCCTTTTACACTATGAAGTGGCATTTTTTGGAGTTAAATATGAGATTGCTTTCAATGCATCTATTGAGCACTAACGATAGATGATTTAAACAACTATTAAAAGAATGTCCATGAATAGTGAAATAATCCATAAAGGCCTCGACAAAGTGCTCCAAAAACTCCAAAAATATACTAACCATGCACCTTTGGAATGTGCCGGAAGCATTGCATTGACCGAAAGCATGCGCCTATAGATAAAAGTGATAAAAGGGCATGTGAAAGTGGTCTTCTCTTGGTCTTCCGAGGCTATGGAAATTTTGGAAATACCCGAAATACCCATTTAGATAACAATAAAAATCTCACCCAGCAAGCCTCTCAAACATTTAGTCAATAAACGGTAGAGGGAAGTGGTCCTTCCTAGTTACCGCATTCAACCTGCGGTAGTCAATACACACTCTCCACCCGTTTTGCACACGAGTGGGAACCAGTTCTCTCTCTTTGTTCCCTATCACGGTCACACCACTTCTCTTAGGCACAACATAGGTAGGGCTTACCCACTTGCTATTGGAGATGGGGCAAATCATTCTGGCTTGGAGCAATTTTAGGATCTCACTTTTCAGCACCACCGCCATTGGTTGATTAAGCTAAAGTTGGGGTTGCCTCACCGGTTTGGCCCCATTATCTAGCAAGATATAGTGCATGCAAGTGGAGGGGCTAATCCCCATAATATCGGGAATGGCCAACTTTATTACCTCATTATGGCTTCTAAGAATCTCCACCAACCTCCCCTCTCATTCCTTGGTGAGTTTACTTGACATAATTACAGGTAAAGTATCGCCTTCGCCAAGGAATGCATATTTCAAATTCTCAAGCAGTGGTTTAAATTCCACTACTGGTGCATTCTCAAGAGATGTGGGAATTCCCACATCTCGAGGTGCATTGAGAAATTCACTAAGGGGGTTGAGAGGTAGCTTATCTATAAAATCAAGCTTTTCTGTAGTCTCAAGAAAATTTATCCTCAAATAATAATCACGAAATTCATTTACATCAAGACTATTTTCTAAAGTGACCTTTAAACAATCCATGCCATCAATCACAAGCACATCTTGTACACAATCATCAACAATATCGACAATATCAATAGCATGGAAAGAATGGCCCTTGCTAGGAAATTTCATGGCATCATATATGTTAAACTTCAAAATTTCCCCATCAAACTCCAAGGTCAAGCGTCCACTATGCATATCGATTTTAGTTCTAGATATTTTCGAAAATGTCCTCCCTAACAAGATAGGGATGGAAAGTTTATCATTCTCCGAATCTAGAACATAGAAATCGGCCGAAAAAATCAATTTATTAACCTTAACCAAAACATCTTCCACAATTCCTCTAGGGTAGGCATTAGAATGATCAGCCAATTGGATCATTACCCCGGTTCCATGCAATTTTCCAAGATCTAAGGATTCATAAAAGGGGTAGGGAATCACATTAACTTACACTCCCAGATCTAGCATGGCATTTTGGAAATTCTTGCCACTTATTATGCAAGGAATGGTAAACATGTCGGGATCATCAAATTTAGAGGGAGAGAGCCGACACTTGACCACCAATTTTTATCTTTTCACTATTGTTAAAGGTTTTGTTTCTCGTAGGGGTACATAATTCCATAAGGAATTTAGAAAACCTAGGATCTTGATGAATGACATCAAAACGAGGAATATTTACCTCAAACTTGCGGAAGACTTCAAAAAGCACTTTGTGTCATCATTGTGATTCTTGTCTCGCAAAGCCGCCAAAAAGGTGGTGATGGAAGGATCTTTTTTATTTCATGGTTCTCCGATTGTTGAGTGGCCACCTCCTCGACATCTTTGTCCTTCACCACTAGCTCCTCTTCTATCTCCTCTTCTATCTCCTTCTCGATCTTTACAAGTTTCTCGGTCTCCTTGATCTCTTTTCCACTCCTCAAGGTTACTACACTAGCATTAGGAGGCCAGTGGTTTAACTTGATGGGAATTTCCTAGAGTCCCTAGATTCCAATCAGGCCATGAAAGATGCAATTTGGCTAATTAACTTGGGTTTCCAAATTCTTTGATCTCAGGGAAGAGCGATTCTCCAAGTTTGTAACCACATTTATTATAGCATGCATGAGGTCCTCATACTCTGACCTTGGTCTTCTTTCTCTAGGGTTAGATGACCTCTCATCCCTTAGGTAAGGTTGTTGTGGTGCCCGATTGTGCCATTGATTTCCTTGGTATTGAGGTTGTCCCCCTTGACTATTCGGTGGATACACACCTTGGCCACCTTCATAACCACCTAGGGGATCTGATTTCCTAGCATAATCATCTCTCCACCTAAAATTTGGATGGTCACTCCACCCAGGATTGTAAGCCTTGGATTATGGATCATACTTCATGTCATTGCCTTGTCCCCTTTGGAAACCCTAACCACCTTGGTAGCCTCTATTCCCTTGGAAACCTTTGCCTTGTTCTCCTTGATACCTCATTGCCTTGGCCTCCTCAAATTCTTCATCTTGGATTTGAGGGCATGTATCGGTGGGATGTTCTAATAAACACACCCTACAAGTTTTGACTTGATGCACCCTTCCCTTCATTATCGCCTTCATCATGGAAGCTAAGGCTTGAACTTACTCCTCAATTAGGTGGTTTTTGGGTTTGAAGGCTCTTGCACCCTAGTCCTTTCCATCATATCGAGTCCCATTGGCCATATCTTCAAACAATTCCATGGCATCTTTAGGGCGCTTGTTGGCAATCAACCAATTACAAGCGACATTGACCCTTCTCATATCTTCAATGGACAATCCAACGAAGAAATAGTATACAAGGTTTCCTTCCTTGTATCGGTGGTAGGAGCAACTAGCTAGCAACCTCTTGAAACTCTACCAATATTCATATAAGGATTCACCTAAATATTTGGAGATGTTGCTTAGCTCCTTCTTCAAACCCGCCGACTTAGATGCAAGAAATAATTTCTCCAAGAAATTCCTCTTCATGTCCAACCATGATATTATACTTCCTGGGGAAGATAGTATAACCAATCTTTGGCAGCATCCTTCAAAGATTGTTCGCATCCTCCCCACTCATCCCATGGAAAGATGGTAGACAATGAATCATCCCAGACTTGAGCTCACAAGTGACATTTTCCGGAAGAGGAAGTAAGATGATTCAAAGTGGATGACTCTCTAGGTTAGGAGCCAAGAGCTCCCTCAAGGTTCTAGTATCATCCTCCATAGTTGGTGTAACTACTTCGGGTGGTTCTTGAGTACCTTCGTTAGCAAAACGAGTTAGTCTATTTACTCTTTAGAGTGTTCCTAAAAGATCGGGATCGTAGTGGAAGAGTTCTTGTATATTTGTTCGAGTATCGACCATAAACCAAGAACTAGAGAAATACTAACTTATCCTAAGTAACAATCACAAAATCAAGCAAACGTCAACAGCAAAAAGTAAAAATGCAAAACACACAAAGAACTACACTAACAATTTAATAAAATATGCCTCTTCCACGGAAGCGATGCCAAAATTTGGGAGGCCATCATCGTGCCTCTCAAAGATAGTATTTATAGACCTAATTTAGGCTAACTTCTAGAAAGTAGCTAGTGGCACATGGGTCATCCACAAGGAAAAAGGGGTTTTATCGAGTGTTGAATGTAATTAAAAAGTACACAAAGATGTCACTCTATGTGTGTGGTAACAAAGTTGAGGGTTTTGATTTTAGAAAACACTATGACTATTTTAAGCAACTAGATTAACGAACAATTAGAAGTAACTATGTACATATGATCGCAACTAGCATATAAGATATATCTAAGATCATGAAGAGTCTTGGGCGCAATTGGTTTAAATTTCTAGTCATCCTTTGATCACCGATTAATTATCCTATTTTTATGCAGTAACCACATATTATGTAGAACTTATCAACATCTTTTGAGTTAAGATATTTCTCGCGTCTCCTCGTTTATAGTTAGAGTGGGTGATCAACACCACTTGGGTCACCCTAGATGATCGGCATCATAGACTTCCCCGAGAATAGCAATAAATATGGAGACCCAATACAACTAACATAATATCCTACAAGCGAGAAATATTAGGATAGCACAAATATATCTACTAATAACGAATACGAGGATTGACCTTCATGTTAATTGTTATTAGTGAGCCACATTGGTAATTAGTCAAACTCATTCAAATTCATCTAAAATCCAAGAAATTTTTTCAATCAATAATCATAATTATTTGTCACACCCAATTTTAACATAACATTGACTAACGACAATTACATCGACAAAAAGTCAAAGTCTTCCTAGTTTGACCAAAAACCTAGCAAATAATTAACCCACAATCATCAACTCGTTGATCATTCTAGTCTAAATCATGCATATCATTACTGGAAAAAAGGTACATAGGCATTAGTAAAAAATTATAACGAAAGAATACCGGTATAAGTGACAATAATTGCACCGGCATGCAATTTGATTATGAGAATACATGTGACTGTGATAAAATACGCACCGGTAATACATATAATGGTGCAGTAACCAGTGTAAGGAATGTGAAAAGGTTGTAAAATTATTCGGAGTCACACTGGTACAATAGTTACTGGTGTACGATAGTGATGCTATTGACATGAATTGCACCGAAAAAACTTATGCCGATGTAGAAGTTTGGATTTAATATAAATATTTGGCACCAAATATATTATTTCTACACTGGTATGTTGTTTTACCGGTGAACATGTAAAAAAATGCGAGAATGGGGAATAAACTTGGCACCAGTACTGTTTGATACCAGTTTATGTATATTTTTTGTGTAGGAAAGAATGCAATTGCACCGGTATATGGCTAAACTACCGGTGTAAAAAGTGCATTTAATGCTCACTACCACCTTTTTTGGCGAGCTAAAATGGGGAATTAGGGAGGATGAGTTCATTAATAGCTTTTTTGGGTGGATGAAAACATTGAATTATCTACTATGAAGACCTTAAAAGGTACCTCTTTTTTTGATATGTTGATGGCTATTACTGATGGATATTGTTGGTCTTGGTTTGTAGACATATATATCATGTGTATTTGATCATGTTAAGGTGATTGGGGTAGAATTGTTGACATTAGTTTGTAATTTTTTCTGAAGGTTGATATAGTTAATGTTATGGCTATTGATTGTTATACTGTAGGACATAATATGAATGTGGTAATTGTAATTTGGAATGGTGTAAATGGTGCAATATCTTATGTGTAGAAATATATATGTTGATGGCTATTAATGATGGCTATTAAAGATGGATATTGTGGGCCTTGGTTTGTAGACATCTATGTTTGATCATGTCTAGGTTATTGGGGGTAGAATTGTTTATATTAGTTTTGTCATTTGTTCAGAAGGTTGATGTAGTTAATGCTATGACTATTTATTGTCATATTGTATGACATATTATGAATGTGGAAATTGTAATGTGGAATGGTGTAAATGGTGCAATATTGATCTTTCATGATTTGAATGTGGTAGTTGAATTCTATTGTAATTAATAGTGTGGAACTTTGATTCTTGAACATTTATTTATGTGTAGAGTTGTATCGTGCCATCAAGAGGTGCAAACATGTGTATGTCAACGTTAGTAGGGTGAGCGAATAATATATTGGTTTCATGGATGAGTTTTTAGAGCATGCTTTTAGTCGTGAGAAACGAGTATTATGTACTTTTCGTGATTGTAGAAATCGAAATCGTACCGGCAATAAGGACATGTCGAGACTCCATTTGTACAACAGGGGGTCTGTAAAAGATTATGAGGTCTGGACGTTCCATCGGGAAAAATTACCCCTGGAGGTACAAAATTGCGAGGGAGTGCTAATAGCGAGGGAGTGTTTTTTGGAGATACAAAATTGGATGACGTGTGTAAAGAGGTAATTGATGAATTTAGATGGAGGCCCAAGATTTTGGTTAACTTTTTAGGTGAGAAGGATAGACCATTGTATCCCGATTGCAAGAAGAAAGACATGGTCATGTCATGTTTGATGGAGTTGTTTAATTTGAAAGGTGTGGGTTCATGGAGCGATACTAGCATGAATAAATTTCTTAATTTTTTGAATGAGAAGCTTGCGGGCGGTAATGGTATACCGGACAACATTTATGAGGCTAATAGAATTTTGTGTCCGATGAGAATGGAATATGAAAAGATACATGCTTTTCTGAACGACTGTGTCTTGTATAGGGATGTATGCAATGTGTTCCGTTATAAGAAAAGGAGAAATGTGGTCGTTGGTGGAGGCATATCATGTCGGTGAGGAGGCGGGTACCTGACAAGTGTATGTGGTACCTTCCAATTATTCCGAGGTTGAAAAGGTTGTTTTAGAATGTTAAGGAAGCAAAGAACTTAATATGGTACATGGATAAGGTAGGTTCTAAAGATGGTGATATGATTCGTCACCCGGCAGATGCAGACTAGTGGAAGAATTTTGATAATGTGTATACAAAATTTTCTTGCGAACCCTGAAATTTCATAATGGCTTTGTGTACCGATAGTATGAACCCATTTGGTAATTTTTTCTCGAAACCCAATTCAGTACCAGTTATGCTTGCCATTTACAATCTCCCCCGGTACTTGTATATGAAGAGAAAATATGTGCTGATGCCCAAGAAGATTTCATGGCCCAAATAGTCTGGAAATGACATTAACACTTATCTTACCCCCTTAATAGAATATTTTAAAGTGCTATGGTCCAAGGACGCTTTAATGTCTGATGGTTTTTGTGGTAAAAAGTTTACCTTGAAAGCCATATTTTTTAGCACCATAAATGATTTCTCAGAATATGGTAACCTTTCTAGTTATATAGTCAAGGGCCACAAGGCTTATTGTGTTTGTGAAGATGAGACTGATTACCATCAGTTGAAAAATGGGTGGAAGACTGTGTATTTGGGTCACCAAAAATTCCTCCCGTTGAAGCATAAGTTGCGAGATAACCCGGAGGCATTCGTTGCTGGGAAGGAGAGGAGAAAGGCACCTAAACTATAGAATGTTGTGGTTATTCCCAACAAGGTGAAGAAATTGAATTCAATCTTAGTAAGAAGTTATCCAAGGTCGGTGGGGCTGTAGAAGGACTGTGGAAGAAAAGGTTGATTTTCTTGATCCGTCGTACTGGGAGAATTTGAAGGTTCGACATTTTTTGGATGTCATGCATATTGAAAATAATGTTTGTGAGATTTTAATTGGCACGCCATTGAACATCCCGGGGAAGACTAAGGATAACTTAAATGCGAGGAAATATTCGGTGGAACTTGGTATTCGGTTGGATCTAGCACTGGAGGTTAGAGGGAAGCGAACGTACCTGCCTCTCACTTCTTAAAATCGGTCGGTTTTTGAGAAGATATCGGTGTGTGAGAGAATTCAAGGCATGAAGGTACCGTCTGGGTACAGTTCTAATGTTAGTCTCTTTGTGAATGATGGATTGTGTTTTAATGCTTTGAAAGTGCACGATTGTCATGACCTTATTCAACAACTTTTGGCATATTCGATCCGAGGTTTTTTGGAAGTGGATGTTAGATTTTTGATTATGTGCATATGCATGTGTTTCTTCTTCAACTCAATCTGCAAGAAGAATATAAGCAGGCAACAGCTAGATGAACTAGAGCGGGAGGCAATTGTGGTTTTATGTCATATAGAGAAGTACTTTCCCTCGTCATTATTTGACATCATGGTCCACCTTGTGATACACTTAGTTAGGGAGATACGTACATGTGGTCCTGTTAGGATGCATTGGATGTATCCATTTGAGCATTACATGGCTATTTTCAAGGGTTATGTTCACAATCGCAGTCGGCCTAATTCGTCGATTGTTCAGAGGTATGCCACTGAGGAGATCATCAACTACTGTACTTCCTACTTTGTTGGAAAAAGAGCGGTTGGTGTTCCCAGTGGACCACACTGCGACAGGCAGAATGAGACTCAACGGTCTAAGAGTACGCTTCATACACCCTTGAATGCCGAGTTGATAATAGTTCACCTATATGTTTTAAGGAATAGTATAGAGACTGAAATATATTTTCAAGAGAATGTTTACATGTTGGAAGATACTCATCCAGACTAGCCTTCGAATAAAATATAGGTAGAACATTATTCAAGGTTTGTTAACTGGTTTTACAAGTGGTGCAATGTGGAAGGGATGCCTAGTAAGCTACATGCATTTTCAAGATGACCGGACTACACCATCAGACAGAACCAAGGTTATGACATCAATGGCTTCAATTTCTCAACATTGGAAAAGGATGAGAAGAGCACGACACAAAACAGTGGTGTAGAGTTCATAGTTAATCTGAATCCATGTGGCAAGCTAGCAAGAGAGACAAACATCAAGTTGTTGTGTTCAAGTGCCGTTGGGTGGAACATGGTTCCGATGTTGCATTTGAAAAGCCCATGGGCTTTACATTGGTGGACTTGAATCGTGTTGGATACGAAGATGACAAGTTGATCTTAGCTGCCCATGCACGATAGGAATTTCATATTAAAGACCCTTCCAATGAGAAGTTCCCTGCGGTATTTCATGGGAAGAAGTTTTAATTTGAACAGGAAATTGATCACCCAATGATAATTGATAGTCCATAGTTTCCTTCAGTATTTCCTGGTTTGGAGGATGTCGGGGAAGCTGTGGTGGGATGGACTTTTCATTATGATGGGTTGTGGGTTGATGAGAGCGGTAAAATCGTGGGAGGGGACACTGTGTTGAAGCGGAATAGATATGCAATTATCCCCATGTAATTGGATTTCCTCCCATTGTTTTGTATAATACCCGCCGCTTTCTGTTGTAAACTATATGACATGTTGGACTCTACTCTATGTTATGTACTTCTTATTTTATGATCCGTACAGTTATTTGACCGCTAATCATAGGTGAAAGGAATATTAGTTTTTAAAAAGGGAGGTATTAACCATGTTTCTTACATAGGCACCGGTAAAATAGAGAAATACCTGTGTAAAAATAGGGGATATGCTATGTTTCCTACATAGGCACGGGTATATTTTCTATACGCACCGGTAAACATACCAGTGCTAGTTACTTAACAAAAAAATGTAGCTTTTGTCTTGGTTTCAACGATTCAATAAAATGGGCATTTAAAGCATCTTAAAGCAGCTGCTTACTGAATTAATTTACAACAGTAATCTACATATATGCACCGGAATACGTACCGGTGCTGCGTAAATTTAATTTTATGGCCATTTAAAGCAGCCTTAAGCAGCTGCTTGTTTAGAAAACCTACACCGGTAATATATACATATGAATGCGGTAGTTTGTGATGGAAGGGGTTGTGTGAGTATACTTCTTATTGCAACATTTTTGTTGTTCATGTTGTATGAATGGCTTGCATTTTGTTCTATCAATGGCAAATGTTGATCAAAAAATATTTTTGACTTCTACTTGATTAATTTGGTTTCTCTACTATATTTTTGTAGATGCCGCCTAAACAGGGGAAATTAACCACGAGGAGGAAGTGACCAGAATCGCAAAAGAAGAAGGATGTTATCGTTGCTGATATAGATGTGGTTGAACAAGAAACACTGGGATAAAAGATTCCACTGCACATAGATTTTGAGGAAGAAGGAACGCCGGAACATCATTTCAAGAAGAAAATACAATGAAGAAACTGACATACATGAAATTGGGAATGAAAGGGATGTTGAGGGAGACGATGCAGGGGGGTCGGCATCCAACCCCCGAGTTTCCAAGGGAGAGGCAAAGAGCATCTGCAAAAGGAGAAAAGTGAATAAAGAGGACAATGACTTGTCCATGGCTGGGAGAAAGTCCGATGAGGGATTCAACAAGTTTGAGATCAATACTTGGAACTGCTACATGCAGTCTGTCATACTGGCAAAGGAGAGAAATTCCGTCCCTATGGCGTTTGAGTTCCACGAGAAAAAGGTTGTTTGCACGAAGAATTGGATAGCGTGGATGATTTACTGAAATTATGCATTCTGGCACCACATCAAATTTGGATCCTGGGAACACTGGTACGATGTCCTGGACGATGTAAAGGAACATTCGTGGAAGGATGTGTTGGTAAGATCAATAAGACTTTTAGGACTATGTTTGCTTATTTATTCAATAATGAACACATGTTTAATGTCTCCCTATGTAAATGTTTCAGTGCAGGGGAGCTTCAAAATTGAAAATAGTTTAACCAAAGTTCAAACTCAAATGTTGAAGGAGGATGTTTATTAGAAGGCAAGAGACCAACATCAGAATCGGAAGACAAAGGTGCCAAACTAGTACATACATGACGTGGACAATGGACACAATAAATCAACTATCAAACCTTGGGAGAATTATAAATGGATGGATGAGAAGAGTGGCATTTGTTTGAGCGAAGGCGTCGGACCCCCCGAATTTCAGGTATGATTTACTATAATTAACAGTAGGAAAATATATTTTCCATCACTTGCGTTACTTTCTATATTCAACAGTTTGATGATAAGAAAATCCCTCCCCTTAGGAAATTCAAGAAACATCAATTGAGCAAGCATCGGCAAAGGATTACACCCACCACACGGGAAGAAAGGGGAACCGATATGTCCTATAGAAACTTGCTGAGCAGCAAAGGAAAAAGGAGAGGAAGAAGTTGTCTGATTAGGGTTTCACTGAAGAGGAGATTAAGCAACAACTCAGTGAAATGGAATTCAAATAGGAAAGATCGCTTGTTTACTTGTAGGCGAACAAGGACAAGGGAGGGAAATACACATCAAAAGATATTCAGAAAATTGCTAAGGACATTGTAAGATCATTACATGCTTGCACGTAAATTAATTTCTATATATTTTTTATACTTTACCGTATATAAATTTGCATTTCCATATCAATACAATTGAGAATAAATAAAGAGAAGAAACAAGGGACATTAATATTGCAGTCAAGTGAGGACATTCTCATAAAGGCTACAAACAAGAAGGATTCACCAGGTAGGTACAGAGGGACACTGATTGGTCCACCCACATTAGTGGATGTTCTTCATCTAACCCGCAGTAAGTGTAATAGCAGGTCCTAAAGAAAGCAAAACCCACAGAAGAGAGCATCGAATGATCAACCGGTCGTCAAGGTCATGGTGTCATACCTTGAGCAGCTAGTCAAGGGTCTTGAAATCCCGGCAGGGCTTGATGGTCCAAAGAAGTTCAGAAAGCCAAGGATGACTTTGCTACAGGTACTACAAAGTCATGGGGAGGCCCAACGATGGATAAGTTGATGAGGGGGTATACCTTAGTAAATATACATAGTTTATTTATAATAAATTTCACATCTTCTAATCTGTAATATAAAAGTTAATATTTTCCTCAACTGTCTAACTAGAAGGATGGATGAAATGTTACGTTGTACATCAAAGATATTGTCGGTAAAAATATTATGGTCGCACATGGGTTACGACAAATCCCTCTTCGTCAGCATAGGTAACAAGGTGGCGTGGCTCCCGTAAGAGTTTGCAAGCAAATCTACCATCCTAGGGCGGGATTTCCCTCAGTCGACCACCAGTTCGATAATGTTGGAGAGGCTTTGGATAGCATGATTTATTGGTCAGTCTCTTTGATAGGAAAGGGGGACGAGCAACCAAGTGACAATGATAAAGATGATGCCAATGAGGAAATGAACGATGACGAGGAGAACATTATTATTTTTCATCAATGATGAGGTACACTCTTGTTACACCTTCACTATTATTTTACAAAAAATACAATTAAAGTTGCTGCATTCAACAAATGATATTAATGAATTCTTGTAATAGGGTAAAACTGGTCTGCCAAGCGATCCCACTCAAGCACCAATTACCAGTCGTCAGCGAGAGTACAAATCGTTAAAAATCCACCAAAACAGGTCCTATACTGTACCACAATAGGCATATTTTCGTTACCCATGACCAAAAATTTCAAGTTATATAAAATTGCATTTCGTATAACTTTGCCTCTGCAGATTCATAACAGTCGAAACTTGAAAGATTTCCTGCTTATGGAGAGATTCATCGTCGATTGCAATGCTGCTATCCTAGAAATGATAAAGAACAATGATTGTATGTTCTTCCCTATTTTCCGATCATCGACCTTTGCATTCAAGTGGACCAACGGTGTGGGCATAGATGCACTGGTCGAGTTTGGCAAGAAGCTCAGAAACTACAACTCGATGACCTGGATCGATAATGCACAAATGGACGTGTGGATGGGGTGAGTTTCAAACCTTACATCCTTGTATTTTTAATCAGTTACGATTCACTTGTTTAATTGTCCTTACTCTAGCAGGAACCTCTGGGAGAAAGTCTATGAAACTAATGCAGGCCGCATCCAATTCTGTCTTTCTAGCACGGGAAACTTGACCGACATTGATATGGAGGTCAAAAAGCATTTTCACAATATCTGGAACACAATGAAGCAAACAAAAGTTGAGTTCTATAGTGTGCCCTACATTAGAATGTAAGGTTTTTTTCGGGTTTATCAATTACATTTCTAACCTCTTCCATTTCATTGAAAAAAATACAAAGCATGGGTGAAAGGGGAGGGTCATACATCATTATCTATACTACGAGTGGTTTTTTGCTCAATAGCATTGACATCTTGATTAAGATGCCCCTCGCCTCCCTCTCGAGTCTCTACAACGGCATTGTACCCCCTTCTCATTCCCTAGAGCGGCCTCAATGTTAGTTTTTGTACCTAGGGAAAACACTTCATCATGGTCAACCTCCTAAAGCTCCTTGGCATTTTAGAGCTTCCTCGAGTCCTTAATGAAGTCTAGAAAGAGAATATTTAAGCCACCATTATTGGTAGTTCCCTGCTATTTCTCAACAGTCTGGGCATCAGCGGTTGAGTCGATGTGCTCGGCTAGTAGATGAACATAATCCAGAGGCATGAAAGGAGCAATTTCCTTGGCCATTTATTTACAGCCAATCTTCTTCGAGATTCGGAGCAACTCTACGAATAGCCTCCGAAACCCTTGAGTCTTCACCACCTTGTTGGTATAGAACTCGAGTAGAGAGTATTGAGCCTCGGGGTTGAATATTTGGTCTAAGCCTTACGTCTGGAGCTCAAGCTCCTTTTTCTCATCCTCGAGATTTTTCTTCTCCTTCTTAAGCTTCTCGGTCTCTTTCATTATGTCAGAGAGGCTCTCCTCCTTCTCGAGCTCTGCCCAAAGATTGTTGCACTCAACTTTATGGTTTTTACACTTATTGCGCAGCACATCGGTGACAACAACGATGGGAGCCTTGAGAAAAGTGTAGAAAGATTTCAAAGCCAACTCAACGACCATGGAAACCTGGTAGATAATTATGTTAAAAGGGGGGACGTTGCACACAAGCTATCTTACAGAGGGGATGCGAGCCAGGTCTCCCAAGAAGTCCTAGGATTGTGTCTAGGGAGCACTGTCACTGCTCAAGGACAGTAGTGTGAATGGTGGAGTAGGGATGGAGAAGGAAGTACCATCAATCCTCTTCTCCTTAGAAGGAGAATCACGATGGTCCTGGCCATCTAGATACCTCTTAAAAGCTTGAGAAGCTGCCTCGAGAGTGTCTGGAGTGACCTCTTTTATTGGCTTCATCACTCCTGACAAGGGTTTGGCTATAGTTTGAGGGATTGTCTCATGCTCCTTCACCTAACTGAGAAAATCTACTGAAAATCACAAAAACAATGGTCAAAAGTAAGAAATAAAAAGGGAAAAGAAATGAAAAGAAAGTCAAATTTAATCCAAGCCTAAAACACCTTCAGAAGCATCTGAGGGGTTAGCTTCTTGGAATCGGATCCCTTGAGAGGGGTCCCGGGAGAGTTTTCGAAGCTTGGCATTCAAGGGTATACTCCCCTCTCCCTCTTCATCTCTTTTTCTTTTTCTTTCCACTTTTCTTATGCCTGACCTTCGAGATGGTACTCTTTAAAGTCATGCACCTTAAAGTTCGACATGCCACAAGATGATATACAAATTCATTGTATACATGTGTTGGCTAGGAAAATCTCCTGCTAAAGCTAGAGTTAAGATAGATATTTAATTACATTGTCAAGTTCAAAAGACGGTCCACTTCATCTCTAAGGTTCTGGCGTAGCCGAACTTGACGCCATTAAAATGGGGAAAAGGTCTTGGAAAAGGGTTAGTTAAAGAGGAAAGTTTAAGGGAAAACTTACTTGGTATAAGGTAGAAATCTGGGTTTTTGGAGAGGATCCTGTAAAAAATGACCTGAGCTCTGTAATATTTTCTTTAAACACCAGCAATTAGAAGTGGAGATCACAAAAATGGTAGGAAAGATATTTATGGGGAGTGAGGAGGTATGAAAAAGTTAATGATTACCTTGGAATATAGAAAACATGGGAAATCTTAAGAATGTGGGGGACTCTTCTCTCTCTCACATTAATGGGGCTCATCATGCGCTTGGTGACTTTACGCCTTCTTATCATTTTCCCTTCACGCTCGTCTTTCCAAATTTTGAATCAAAGGCATTATATTTGAGAAAACCAAATGGCATATCGAGGGCTGGAACCTCAATAGTTCCCTTAATTGAGCCTCCTCAAAAACCCATAATCAATAGAACATCTCGATCCTCGAACGGACCTTTGGTTTTCTAAGGGTTATCGATGATACATGTTCTCGAGTGGCCCAATGATAATGGGCCACAGTTGAAAACGTTGTCCATAACAATGTTTATTATTATTAGGCCTATCAACCCTAATAGGGTTAAACGGTATTCTTATTGAATACAAACTCTACCACTTGCTGCACAAGGAATGTAGAACCCTAGCCCTAGTTGATACTTCTAGATTTATCAACATATAAATATCAAGGTACGTTTATTATTAAATTTCATTCACTATTTTGACTATTGATAGTGTTGGTTGACTTTGCCATTGGAGAGTTTTTCTCTTAGGACACTTCAATGGCTCTTTCTTGCAGATGAAGCCTAAGGAGTTTTCGGCGCAGCACAATCGAGCTCTGTAACACCCTAGAACTCTGATCAATTTGATCAATGCAAGTATCGGGCTGGGATGCAGCATGTTACTAAGAATCCAACTTGATCAGATTGCAAAAATGCAGTAACAAGCAATAAAAATTACGCGAAAGCAAATTAAGTATCCTAAATCTAACCTAATATTACAATTAAAGTCTTATAATTAGTGTTTTACATTGGTAAAAAATAAAAGTTATAAATTGCTTTCTAGGTTCAAAAGCCCATTCACGATTTGACCCCAAATGATGTAAAGGCATCACGTACGAGCTATCACTCTATCTGCTCAGCTACACCTATTAGGGTTGTTTAAACTAGGGTAAGCTCCTTAGTGAGATTCCATCGCCAATATTTACCAAGTGAAGTTTTAGTGATCACATAATACAAATAGCCACATAAATCCTAACACAATAAAATGATAAGGGTGGTTAATGCCAATTTGTAGTCAAGTGCCTATATGGCAACTTTGACTAACATATAAGGCATAAACCTTTCAGTAGTGCCCAAAGGCTACTAGATCCAGGAGTCCATTCTCGTCAACCACACCCAATATGTTCAGTTACAAGCTCGTTTCAATACTGTATGGTTATGCTAGCATACCAGAAACTCTACGTGTAACAGTCTGATCTATACCGTTTCTCGTCGATTTAGATCAAACTACAATCTCGTCGAGGCCCTCGAAAATCATAGACAAGTAATCAAGTAGCACGCAACCATGTTTGACACGGCAAGATAAAGTACAAGTCGGTCATTCACATACAATATCACAATAATTAAACTCACATAATTTTACAATAATTAAGCACAGTGCGATAAAGTACATCCCGTACTTAATTATTATAAAAAAATTTTAAAATAATAATCACAACATTAACACAATATTATATGTCTAATCTAAATTTTCTAATACATTTAAAGCAATAAGCATAATATAGCATGCAATATCCACTTTTTAATTCATTTCGTGTTAGGGAAATGTAAACACTCGCATTAATAAATCGTATCCATCTTTAGATATAAGGAAGATTGTTGGTCTCCTCTATTGTGGAACACCATTCATATATCTACCGATATGAAGATTTTTGTTGAACAGCTTGGAGTATACTAATGTGCTAAGCTGGAATTTTGGTTACTATGGTGGTGGTGTTTCTTTTTAAAGAAAAAAAACAATGAACTTGCCATATTGTATCTATTACTAGTTCTAGTATAAAAGCACACTAAATTTCTTTGTGCAGCGGTTTGGGTACGGTGGCTCATTTCAACGCGTCTTCAATTTCGTCTCGTCTCGTCTCTACTTCTCTTTCAATTGAGAATCTTGGCACCGGTTACCCTAGGTTGCTCTGAAGGTCGTCGGTGGTCGGTCATCTTCAACTTCAAAGGTCGTTATTTGCAGTTTTAATCTAATTTCCTCGATCGCTTCGTCAAGACCCACCTACCTTCTATGCAACTTTCTCATAGCTAAGGTGAGTCGCCTCACTCTGATTCTTCCTTTTCAATTCTTGTACGGGTCGGTGGCCGGTCATCTTCAAATTTTAAGGTCATTTATTTGCAGCTTTAATTTGCTTTTCCCGATCACTTTGTCAATACCCACCCACATTCTATGCAAGTCACCGTTAGTTAAGGTGAGCTATCTTATTCTTATTCTTCTTTTTCGATTCATGTACGGTAGACTTTATGGATTTAAATTTGTTCATCCTTTTCATTCAGTGTCCTCCAATTACAATGAAGGTTATGAACAGGTCACATCGAAAGTTTTGAAGGATCACTTTAATCCTACTACATTCAAAGATTCCGAGCAGAAATCCTGTTCTTCAATCTCTGTAAGCTGGTGCATTGGGTTATTAAAATTTTAGTTTTTTGTGTTTTTAGTGATGTTAGAATCTCATTTGATTTAATTTTTTATGGGTTTTCTATAATCGTTGAAATAAATTTATGATATGTTTATTTCCTGACTTATTTGATTGACTGAATCTATTGGTTATTGAATATGGAAACAAAAACATTGTGTTCTAATTGACTGATTAATTGTTTATGTTCATTTCATTTTTAAAAGCCCCTTTTGAGTGATACAAAGCCCCGTCAGGCCTAATAGGAAGGGCAATCAGTGTCAAGCTCATGAAAAAAGTAGACTGGATGTGGTTCATTATCTATGGAGTTGGGAGCTGACCACATCGACGTTGTGCTCAAAGTAGCTTTCTTTTAGCTTTAATCTGGAAATTTCATTTTTTTTTGCATTATCATGTTCTGAGCTTTAACAATTTCTGATATCTTTTTTCTTGGTTTTTTTTCCTGCCTCTTAGGCTGAATCTACCTGAGCTTGATGCAAGCAGTGCATTTCTTAAGTTATGTTTCGTAAATTGTTTCTTCCATGACTCCGACTGAACTTGGAACTATTTTGATTTCGACTATTTTCCTGATTTCACTTACTGTATACCGTTGATGTTGGATTTAGTATCCCAATCTCAAGTAAGCGGCGGAAATAAGTGGTGTCTGAAGTTCAGAGTCATGAATTTTTTTGCAAAACTTTAAACTTACCAAATATGTTCTGCTGCTAAATCATATGTTATCAAGATTAGAATGACTCTTTGTATGGTGTCAATTTTGTCATATACATATATATTACTTGTCTGCTCTTTTTTGTGATGCTATGTCATCATTCTCTTCTATCATTGGTTTGTCAAGATCTCTATTCAGCTTGATTCATAGTTTAGTTACCATGCATGTTATTTCTTTGCATAATGGGACGAAATCATTGATTTTAATCTATGAGGCTATAGCTACATTATAATCATTCATATTATGTTAAGTGTGGAAGATAATGATTATGTGATTTCTATACACTTGAGTTAGGCAAGGTGTCAATGCAGGCAGCCTACCATTTACGATTTGCTTAATTTGTATAATTTCAAGTTGTTGCTTCCTTTGTTTTTAACTCCTACAACAAATTAATTATTTTTACTCGTGAATTCTCATGCCTATTATTATTCCTAATAATTGTTGTTTCTGGTAAGGGGGCATTCCTGTGTTCTATTGTCGGTGAAAAGGTCTTTGATGATTTTTGGGAGGTCATCGTCGTAGCTCTCAAAAATAATATTTTTAAACTCAATATACTTACTAAATACAACTAAGTAGATAGTTTGGCAAGTCGGGGTCGTCCACAAAGAAAAGAGATTTTTCTAAGGGTTCATACAATTATGAGTGGATATAAGCCTGGATAATATATATATATATATATATATACACACTTTTATCAATCATATATTCAGACTTTTGAGACATTCTCATTATCTTCATTGTTGCTTAAACCTGTGGGCTATTTAAGTTTCAATATCC